>WNLN01000080.1:0-107583 GCA_021347865.1 Sarocladiaceae sp. CBMAI 1973 | reverse complement strand
GCTAATGGCGAACGTGATAAAAGGCGAAGCCGAGGGCCCCTAGAATGAAGAAACAACCTTGCCAACTGCAATCGATTCCAATCTTCTCTTTCACACCTAACCGCAAGCTTCAAGGGACACTCTCCTGATCATGGCACCGCAAATTCTCATCTACGGTGCAAACGGGTACTCCGCCAGCTTAGCAGCCGAAGAGCTCAAGAAGCTCGGAGTAGAATTCATCGTCGCCGGAAGGTCCGAAACTAGCATCAAGAAGAAAGCCTCAGAGTTCGGTGTCCCCTACCGCGTATTCTCAGCAGACGCGGACGACTTCAAGACCATCGACGAAGGTTTGAAGGACATTAAGGTCTTTGTCAACGGCGCCGGTCCCTATGTCAACACCGCAGATCCTTTCATGGATGCTTGCATCCGGAACGGCGTGCACTACACCGACATTGCGGCTGAGCTGTACGCCTTCCAGGCTGCGGATCGTCGGGACGAGGCCGCGAAGAAAGCTGGTGTGACACTTCTCCCTGGCGGGGGCGGTGTTGCCGAGGTGTTTCTCGATGTACTCGTTGGCCATGTCGTAGAAAGGATCAAAAAACCTGTCAAGGTTGATCAGGTATTGGACATCAACGGGCCTGTGACCCGGGGCACGATCGGAACCATTCGTACTTTCAAGCCTGAAGAGCTTGTGAAGCGCGTTGATGGGAAGCTTGTGCAGAACGAATTCACCAACACTGCCACATGGGATCTGCGGGATGGCAGGGGACCGCTGACAGCACCTCCGTCTGCCGATCCTCAGCTGGCAACCTTGTGGAAGGGTCTCGGCGTGCCGAACATCAGGACCTTCATTGTCAAGTCTGGCGGGGAGCTACCGACCGCTGAACTCGAAAGTCTCCCGGTCGGACCAACGCTTGAGGAGCGAGAAGCAACACCGTACAACGCCGCTGTTGAGGTAACAGGTGCCGACGGTTCTGTCGGTCGCGCTGTGCTTCACTTTCAGAATGGCTATACCATGACGGCCCTGGCTACTGCCAAGGCTGCTATGGCTCTCTTGATCGGCGAGAAGGATATCAAAGCTGGGTATCAGACGCCATTGATGGCGTTTGGAAGTCGCTATCTTGAGGAGTTTCCAGGGGCAACTATTGAGGATTTCTGATCAACTGGTTCGGCCAATTGGACGCCAAGGCTCTAGCAATTCATACTTCATCACCTCGTGGGAGATCTCATATCTCTCAAAGATGCTTACTGAACCAATCGAATCGACCGCCTCTTGGAACGCCCATATAGTGAGTGAGATAGTAGGTATATTCAGTTCGGAAATCACGCTCTCGTGGTTCCACAGTAGTATCTGCTTTTTCGGCAAGATTCCGAGTTAATAACCACCTTGCCGCAATTACTTGGTGCTCTCGAGAACCCTCTTCATCATCTGCTGCCCAACAATCTTTGCCTCATCGAACCTGGGTTCGAAGTACTTTTGAGTAGTCTCGAATCTCTTCTCCCATGTCTCGAAATGCCCGAGACTCACACACTCGGCCCATCCTCGCGCAGCAAAAGTGAATTCCAAGTCGTCACTTCGGTAGGTCTTGTCCTCGACCGCTGTGATAAGTGCCTCTTCTAGCAGGGCGTCGTTTCTGAATAGATGCTCGGTGACACCGAGGCGAAGTCGAAACAGTGGCGTGCTGCAGAGCATGTGGTCATACGGGACAATATTGAGCGCTGCCCAGCAGTCAACCATGGCGAGGAGCGACAGGTGGTTATTGGGTCGTGGGGGAGACTCGGCGGAAGGTGTTCCGAGAGAAAACGATGTGAGGATAGACGGTTCAAGTAACTGTGTCTTCCAAGTATCAGGCTTGCCGAAAACCTTCTCTCGTGCCTTGAAAATTCGTTCTCGCATGCCATCGAGGTCGCCTTCGATCATGAGTTTGTAAAGATCTGTGACACTCCGTGCATACTGTGCGATCTGCTCCTTTGCTTCTGGGTTCAGGATCGCAAGGCCGGCGTAGACATGCCATTTCTGGCTATAGATCCTGATTGTCAGATTGATCTTGACATTTTCGATGCCACCAACGTAACGGCTCATCATCCACGGGAATTGGTTATTCGCATGCCATGCTTTGCCCATGGAAAGGAATGCCGCGTGGGTCACGGCTTGCGTATCGGCGGTGATGCGGTCATGTTCTTTCGCTGTAAGATAGACAAAGTTCGACTCAAGGCATGCTAGAGCTGCCTCAACTTTCCGCAACGACGAGTCGGGAGCCCGATGTTGTATAAGCACGAGAGGCTGGTTCTTAGGGTCGACACCGGGTCCATGAAGTGAATGACATGATATAATATCCACATCGGCGGGGAGGTAGGCTTCGAAAGCCTCGATCTCGGGAGATTTGCATGACGTTTGACCACCGACAATGGCACCGAGCTTGGTCGCTATGGAGAAGGATGTCAGAATCCGGTGGAAGCCTTGGCTGTGCAAACTAGAGCAAACAGGCAGACAAAAGAAATTGAATCACAGTGAACAGGGAGTCAT
Organism: Sarocladiaceae sp. CBMAI 1973; assembly: GCA_021347865.1. Lineage (NCBI taxonomy): Eukaryota > Fungi > Ascomycota > Sordariomycetes > Hypocreales > Sarocladiaceae > Sarocladiaceae sp. CBMAI 1973. The sequence continues at coordinate 105,077 of WNLN01000080.1, read as the reverse complement.
ACATGGACCATACTGGGCAATCACGCGGCCGATGATGGCAGCCTCAACGCTGTAGATGATGTAGTCGCTCGCTCTCGAAACGAGATGGCCATTCTTGCATATTTCTACATTGCTCTAGCACAAGACAAGCTTCAGCATATGGATTCGATCGCTGTTGGTCAGGGGCATAGGAGAGCCCATACCATTCCAGCAAATTCCTGCTTCAGGCTTTCGTATTTTTCCTCCCTATCGCAAGCTAAAACCCTAGTCGACCGTCAGTCCACGTCGGATAGCCTGGGCAAAATTCTCGCGTGACATGTTGTGTCGAGGCAGCAAAATCTGAGAGTAAAGGGTCAGCCAAAAGCTCCACAAAACTCAAGTTGTGATCAAGGGTATGTTGGGAAGTTGCTCAGACAGTTGTTTTATTAAGGTAGCAAGCGTTAACATCATTGAGAGCAAGGGGCACGACCTGATGGCCGGAACGGATACCAGGATGCCCCAAACAATGCTCGAGCCAAATGCGCTCTAGTCATCATAGCAGGAAGGGAGGGGAATGTGTTGTGAGAATCGCGGAGGACTTACCACACAAGAATTGTACCAGTTTGGAGGAGGCACTGGTACTCACCTCCAGCCTGCAGCGGCCAGCTTCTCGGTGTACATCTTGCCCATGTCACCCATGCCGATCAAGCCAATAACAAAGTCCTCCATCCCGGGCGGGACGGCGGATTTGGTTGCCGATGCCATTCTCGACCGAATATTTCGTTCGCAATTATCGAATGCTCGAAGCCTGGCAGGCTAGACGCATGTCGTTGGGTCAACTCACTTGAGCTGAGCAACGAAAAGCTTGCTGGTCGCAGACAAATGGGAGCTGGACCTGAGAAGGATGGTGGTGAAGGAAGAAAGAAAAGGCGAGCCAGTTCCAGCACAGGAATTTTTTAGGTAGCGCCGGGTGGGGACAGAAGCGTGGGTGTATGCAGTTATGCGGGGGTTGTTCTTATGCAACACCACATACAGTACTCCATCGCACTCCCATCACGATCTAGAAGTTCAGGCTCTACAATTTCGAAGGATCGCATAAGCCTGCATGATGGCGGCGTTGTTTACTATTGGCTCGAACGGCTCCGGACAGCTAGGAATCGGCCATAAGGAGGATGTTTCCATTCCAAAGCAGGCACTTTTCCACCCCGAAACACCATCATCACCAATCATCAAGGTGGCTGCTGGAGGCAATCATACCCTCATTCTCACAGAATCCGGGGATGTGTTCTGGAGCGGCGAGAAGGACAGTGGAGCCTGTGGTCTTGGGCCTTCGGCGAACATGCCAGTATTTATGCCTATTCAGCTGAGCAAAAGTGGTGCTGAACATGGGCAAGTGGCTTTCATTGCTGCTACATGGGAGGCAACTATACTGGTTACCAAAGACGTTGAGAACAAATGTACCCAGGTCTTCAGTCTCGGTCTTGGGAACAAGGGAGAGCTGGGAGCGGGCGAGTTTATGGTACGCACGCCCTCTGCAACTCGGATCAAAGACTTTCCGCCCCAGGGTACCGAGGTGGTCGACATGGATGCTTGTATGGGTCACGTTGTCGTTGTTCTCAGCAATGGCGATGCTTACGGATGGGGCAACTGTAGAAAGGGACAAGCGGGCGTGCCAGGAGGTATCATTCATCAGCCTCGACGGATCGACAATGAGTTCCCCGTCGTTCGTGCTGTTTGTGCGAAGGAAGCCACTTGTCTATTCGGGGAGCCGGGGAGCGGGAAGCTGAAAGTGCTAGGGTCCAACAAATGGGACTTGCAGACCAGTGCTCCAGAGAAAGTACCCCTTTGGAAAGATGTCGGTGCCAGCTGGGGCAACTTTTACGTTCTCGCAGACACCGGTGAGCTCCTGGCATGGGGCCGTGACGATCATGGCCAAATGCCACCCCCGAATCTGCCTCCTATCAAGGCTTTCGCTATTGGCAGCGAGCATGTTGTTGCTCTTACTGCTGATGCAGAAGTCCTTGCCTGGGGTTGGGGCGAACACGGTAACTGCGGACCAAAGGTCGAGAACAACGACGTCAAAGGCCGATGGAACGTGATCGCCTCGTCCAAGTTTATTCCTCCGGAGAGTCGCATTGCCGCTGTTGGTGCTGGTTGTGCCACTAGCTGGATATACATTATTGGCTGAAAGCAACGTGTGTGTGCCAAGACCAAGGCTCTCGCGCAAGATGCTGTCGACATCTTAGTCGGGGAACAGTGCCAGGTTCTTGACATCAGAAAGCTTCTGGGTTGGCTCGAGAAATGAGGAGGTCCCTGCAGGTTGGCGATGGCGGTCGGACTGCTCGGCCCCTTGGTCTTCTACTCGGCTCATGTGTAAAGTCGACGGGTTCTGGAAAGTCAGCGTCGCACAATGAAAGGAGCCGTCGATACTACTTACCGTCTCTGCGCTGTGGTCCCAGCCCAGTCGTGCGTCTTCTTCCAGATCCTCGTCTTCATCAGCCACCGGTTCCCAACCCTCATCATCCACAAAGAGGCTTGGTGAGCCCATGGTGGGAGGTGGAGGGCGCTGAGCTGCGTGTTGAGAGGGCCTCAAGTCAAACGCTCCGATTCTTGAAGCACTGGCCCGTGGCGCCCCAATTTGCGGAGCATTATTCGTCACCGGAGGACGCATCCCCGAGGCTGGGTGTTGTGCCTTTTGAGCCGTCGACTGGTGCACCGCTGGAGCATGTGCTGTCTGTGACGGTGCCGCCATGGGCGCAACGCTCTCCCTACGAGACGCGGCTTCCAATCGGGGGCCTGTATCTTGAGCTGCATTCTTCCTGCCCTTCTTCGTTCTCTGGGTAGGATTGCTGCCCCGTTCGCCAACAGTCATGATGAGGAATTCGCAGGAGATGGCATCGCTCGAGTATGAAAGCTGTATAGGTTTGGCGGGAATAGAGTAACGAGCAGATATTTCGTTGCCTGTAATGCCCGCATGTTGTATGATAGCTCGGAAGTCTTTCACGGAGATAACGATATGAAGCTTATCCTCGACGTCGATGTCGTCGAACTCATCTACCTCAACAGCAATCGAGGTCTGCAGGGGCTTCTTCAGCACAGCTGGCCAGATGTCAGTAATATGATAACTAGGCGATCATTCAGGGTCGACCAACCATCTTCACTGACACTCTTCTCACTGAAACAAGTGAAATTGACGTGATCTCCATCCGTGTTGATATCCAGGAATTCGATCCCAGGGCCGAAGTGATCCATCAATTGACGTAAAGTTCTTGAGGATATAGTCCAGTGATGCGGTGAGTCCTGTCGATTGAACTTGGCATGGGTGGGCAAGGCAACTTCGTATGGCAGACGATGCGTCGAGGTGAGGCCGTTGCGAAAGATAATGCGAGCGATGAAGCGACTTTTGACACCCTCGCCATCTTCTATGGTCACATCGCAGCGGTCAACTAGTGTCTGCTTCTCGGCATCCCGCTGTAGGTCATTGCTCGTGCGACTTCGGAAGAGCGAGATAAGAGCCTACTATGAGGGTCAGCGCAATGTATTCAGCTTGTGGGACTGCAATGGCACGAACCCTGATGTAGAGACTGCAATAAAACCTTTCGCGAAACTGACCACCGCCTTGGTATTGATATCTTGAGAAGAACTTCGTGGTAGAGAACCGGAACCCAGCATAGGCAGACTTGGAAGTATTCAGGGTCGTGAGCAAGAACTGACGGCGAGATCAGTCCCAACCAGGCGGGGAAATTAAGAGACATGAGCGACGTACCGAATCTTTCCTTGCTTCCATAGAGACATCGTCGCTGAACTTGTTGAGACAGATGAGAGCGTCGCGGAAAGCAGCCACGCCCTCTTCACTCAGCGTGAAGCTGAGGACGGCCATATTGCAGAAGATTGATCTCTGAAGCTTCCAATTAGGTAGCTGACGATAACCTGACACAACGCCCGTCCAGTTCAACGCAGCATTCTCAACTTTGTAATTATATGCACGAATTTGAACGAATTACTCATGGCCGGCGAGTACGCGGGCGCGTCTAGTGGTGATGCAGTAGCGTGCACACTGTATCAGTCACGGCGGTCACAGAGCCCCGCTACAGCAGGTGGCATCATTTGGTGCATATTACTCGATTCACAACGTCATAACCACGAGAGTGCTCAATCGAACAATTTTATTAGGTATCTTCCTCATAGGAGAGTAATTGTGTTGACTGCTTTCATGGAGCATAAAAATGGGCATAGAAACAGGATTTTAGTGCCTTGAACCCAGTGCAATCAAATTCGCACCGCAAACTCAAAATCGTATCTCGGTCGTAAAGTCATGCCAGTCGTGTAATTTAGCGGTGCTTGAAGCAGCTCCAGCCGCGGAACGAGAATCGCCAGGGTCCACGGTGAACACCTCGCCTGTCAACGTTGACACTGGTGCCGGCGTGACGACCGCCGATTCCCTTGACGTAGCGAAGACCCATGTTGTATGGTGTAGAAGATTCAGAGGGCTGTTCTCAGGTATTGTGGTGAAGTCTGTTCTCGAGGTCAATGAAATAGACACATTCAAGTGCGGAGAGCCAACGTACTGTAGGTTGTTGAACTGGAGAAGGATATGTCCTTGACTTGTGTGATAATGCAGATGAAACAAAAGTTCGAAGCGAGAAAGCAGGAGAGAAGTTGATCCTTTATGAAGCTGCATCTCGGGTTGCAGATCTGCACTGCCTTGGCAGGTGAAGGGTGGCATCCTGCAGGTAGTTCCGAGCGGTGACGTCGTCAGGGTCCGGCTCCCTCCCGCTAAAACACCCCAATCAGCGCCTGTGACGCGTTGCACATCAGTGGGTGAATCGCGCCACCAACAAAGCCACAGCCACGTCTCCCATAAGCTTGTTTTATGCTCGCCATCTTGCTGCACGATGGAACTAAATTGAGATCATCACAGTCTATTCTGGGGACTTGCAGTTAAGCTTTTGCCATGACGCCAAGACCAATTGACGTTGTCGCCTTCGAATGTGTTAGTGATGAAGCATCGTGCATCCTCTCCTCTGACGGACAGATGCCTTGGGTTTGACCAGTGGACGAGAGCAGTATGGCGATGGCATCGACAGTGGACACGGCGACTGAACGTTGGAGACATGTTCAGAGTCCTCTGCGATAATCAATCCATATTTCGGTCGTTCAGCGAATTGTCTGGAACTTATCTGACCAGTTGCTGTAGGCCTCCATCTGGCCCTGATCGAGCTTTCTGTCATATGGGGTTCGGAGTGCCACCATGCACCCTCGCCTTGTGCGACGATCATCGACCCAAGTGCCATAGGATCGAAGTTTGTTTGCCGGATCAGTGCACCCTGACACTTACCCTGCTTGCCTAGGCCAGCACTGGTCGGTCGTTATCCCAACTTCACAACCTTCGAAGTGCTCGCCGGCCACCGAAACTGTTTACTTGTGCCAGCAAGAAGGAGAAGATGACGTTCAGAACAACGCCGCGAAGGGGCAAAGAGCAGCATCTCCCCGACGCAGATATTGGCCACATTCAACGTGCATGGAGATGCAGACACACACACCGAATGTCATCGACCAGCTTGTGCTTCATGCATCTTCGAAGGTCAACTGATGTGCAACACAAACACGGTCACTTCCTTTGGCAAAATCTCAAGGAAGATCCTCTGTGACATGGTTGGTTGAGAAAACTCACCCCTTCATTGTGCTTAGTTTCCCTGGTTTCTCTCTCACCTAAGTGAAGGATAGTCTTGATGGACTTGTTATATGGCAACGAATAAGGTTTTGAAAACGAAACCGCTAGCATGACGCTCGTTGACCGTCTTTCTGGGACCGACGGAGACAAGTGGCTCAAAATGCGATAATACATCATCGAGCGGAAGCAAATAGTCGGTTCCAAGGCACTGAGTTGCGCGCTTCTTAGTTGTGCTTGGGACACTCGATTGCCCAACTCATTTCGTATGAAGGCTAGACATATGAAGTGGTGGTCCACACATCTCTTATCAACACGCCTCAGGGCCCACGACCATCAAGACCCACGGAGCGTTTTCTGTACAATCTACAGGTACTGAACCACCCTCCAGAGACACCAGTTTCTGCAAACCATAGAGAAATCTGACCTGAAGATTCTATCACAGGCGCGTTGTCCTTGATCTGTGCTTTCATAGGCTTTGCAGCCATGATGATGGTGGGTACTGCACTCGAACCAAAGTTGCATGCTCTGAGGGCAGTTATACATTAATCCGAAAAGAAATAGAGGTCGCATTTGGCACATGGCCAAGCCATTCCTGTTTGACCTCTCCCTGCGTGGGATTGCCAGGATGTCTCAATCGTAATACCATGTTTAGTGAGGCTTACCCGCGTCCTGGATCCGCAGGGATGACTACGAGCTGTTTTAGCAATAGTCTCCAATAGCGCGACTCTGGGGTCGTTCAGTATAAGCGTTTGAGCGATAGAAAGGCGCAATTTACGCGGTCAGTTAATTAGCGCTTTGTGAGAGGGAGTCCTAGCTGACACAAAGTAGCACATGGGGATCTGAAAGACGCACAAGTGGCCGCGAAGAGGCGCAACGGTGGTACCTGCCCATCGGTCCTAGAGGACCATTTGCCCTGAACAGCATCTCATCTCCTCCGCATTCCGGACCATTCCCTTTCTTGCGTCAGCCGCAACAGGGTTCCAATCTCGACAATTTTCCTCCTTCTTTCATCCTCACCTTCTACCCAACCGACTTCCCTTCAGTCCCTTTTCTACTGAACCGACGGTATCGGACCTTCACTTGCCATCATGAGCTGAGTGTTGGACTCAGGCACATCGCCATGATGTATCGCGACCGCAGAACGCTGCTTCTTATCGTGCCGGTGCTGGCCTTTCTCATGGTCGCGACAGGTCTCTATTTGAGCAGCGATTATCTTTCGCGCGTTGTCCTGCCCAAGTTACACATACCTTTGGCCGAAAGCAGCCATGAGCTGCCGACTCCCGACATATCCTCACATGAGCTCTTGGCGGCCGCACCGACCCCAGACCTAGTAGATGTACCAAAACCAGCACCAGAATCAGCACCAGAACCAACACCAGTGTTAGAGCCGAAGCCAACGTCAGAAGTACAAGCGCCGATTGAGCCTGCACCAAGCATCAGCGTTAAGAACGGTTCGTTCTAACCTCACCTCATTTCGTAGATATTGACTAAAGCCTGGTAGGAACGATTTTGGAAGCCTCGCGCATTCAGTATGTTATCGATGCAATTCTCGACCCTGAATCGCCGACCTCGAAGCGGATGCCATGCCCTCCGATCAATGAGACTAGATACGCGCTACTGAAGGACCTTGTGATCAGAGACCCTGAAGGAACTCAGATCCAATTCTTCTTCGCGCTGAACTTAAGAAAAAAACTCAATTTGCTGTCGCGGCTGCTAGGCAGCGTCATCGAAGTCATCAGATTTCTCGGCCCTGAGCGTTGTGCACTTTCGATTGTTGAGGGGAATTCTCCTGACGGCACCGGTGAAGTTCTCGAAGCTCTGAAACCGTTCCTTGACCAGCTCGACATCCAGTACTTTTACTCTTCCTCCGACATCAATCCGAGCAAGGGCAATCGCATTGAGAAGTTGGCGAAGCTGCGTAACATGGCGCTGCAGCCCCTCATCGACTCATTCGAGAATGGAGCTTCCGAGGATACCACAGTTCTGTTTCTCAACGACGTTGCTGCTTGCTCTGAGGACATCCTCGAGCTCGCACTTCAGCGCCAAAGGCTCGGTGCTGATATGACCTGTGCTATGGACTGGACCACCGTGGGTGAATTTCCGACCTTCTACGACGTCTGGATCTCTCGCGATATCAAAGGGAACTCGTTCTTCGAGATCCCCGAGAACGGCAGCTGGGAGAATGCTTGGAATCTCTTTTGGGATGAACCCTACTCTAAACAGCGCTTGGATATGCACCAGCCATTTCAGGTGTTCGCTTGCTGGAACGGGGCAGTGGTATTCAGAGCGGCGCCTCTGAAGGAAGGCATTCGGTTCAGAGACTCAAGCAAGGGACATTGCAAGCATGGGGAACCGCAGAACTTCTGCAAAGACCTTTGGGCAGCAGGCCACGGCAAAATCGCTGTTGTGCCGACGGTCAATCTGGAATACTCCAATGCAGGCGGATTGACGCTCAAGAAGTACAAAGGTTATGTGACAGACCTGGTCAGGTCTGAGAATGAGGAGCATAACATGATCGACTGGTCTGGTCCGCCAGAACAAGTCAGATGCATCGAGAATTGGGGCAATCAGTTTTGGAAGCCCTGGCAGGTTAGTCGGAGGGCGTTACTGGACCCAGGAACTTGATACCCATATTCGATAAAAAAGAACTTCTTTGCCCATGAACTGCATCTCTCAATCACCAGCTATAGCACTCCTCGTACAGTCTTATCAGCCCATCGCCAGTCATTCGGCGATTCATTCCCACCACGGCATATCTAACGTCATCAGCCATGCCAGCCGGGCCACAGGTAACCAGCGCAATTTCGCCAGAGCGACTCTGAGCTTCTTGACGCACGATCTGCCCTACGTCCAAGCGCTTCTTCATGGATACATTGACTTCAATGGTTGAGGCCAGATCATTGACCCCCGAAGCGAGGATCAACGCCTCAGAACGGCACCCCCAATAAAGCACAGTTCGGCCTGATGTGCCTGATGCACGACTTCGAAGGAGAGGCATCACGGCTGCAATTCCACTCCCTCCAACAATACACACAAGCTGGGGGGTAGCGTGTGACAAAGAAGACAGAGTCGAAAGCGAACGATACGGACCCTCGATCAGGACCTTTTGAAGTTGGGTGACTTGATAGAGTGCATTTGTCGCACCTCGTTGACGACGGACAAGAAATGAAAGGCTCGGAGTACTGAGATGACCTGCGGATGAAAGAGGGAGGTCTCCTTCGTCGTCTTCTCCTTTCTCCTGGTCATCACGAGTCTCGGCATTCGGACCGGATGCTGAACCACCGGAGGTTGACCGTGAAGGCGTGCCACGAGTGGTTGTCGTGAAGGTTACCAGATGGACATTCTGAGAATTCGACTCGAGCATAGCATCTGTGTCGCTTCCTAGATCTTGATCAGAGCGAATTGACTCCGTATCACTGTCGTCGTCTGAGGCGAGCTCGAACATCGCCGCAGAAGCCATCGTTGGCCTTGTGTAGGCGTGGTTCCCAGCCGCGCGTGTGCTGACCGCATTGGCAACTGAGAACGGGTGGTTCTCCCACAGTCTCCACCATCTTTGGGGGAAGTAAAGATAGACATACCCAGTCTCGGAGACTCCTTCGATGTTGATCTCAAAATAGTTTTCGTCCAATGGCGTGATGACCGCCTCGTGACGGCCATGTGCCGCGAGCTTGACGAGCCGTATGAACCGCTCACCTGCCCATATGACAGTAGCGAGAACAACCCAGTTCTCATAACCCCATCTATACCCAAATTCGACATATACGTGCAGGAAACACAAAAACAATACGAGGACTGCAAGAACATTGTGTATGTCGACGAAGGCTTGGTACCATCGACGTCGGAAAGGCAAAATCGATGTGATAAAGATGATACCAAATACGAGTACAGCCGCGACTCCGATATTCCAGTACAACTTTGCGAATTGCTCTGCGAGAACAGACATGTGCCTGTTGATCTTGATGAGAGTGTGCGCTGTTGCTTGAGCAATGCAGACATACGCAACCCATCGATGGAGGAGGACAAAAGTGCCGTACTGCCATCCCGAGAGGGCAATCACTGGATTATTACGACCGCTGTAAAGGAATACGACCACAAGATTTGCGAAGGATAAGTACCCTGTGCGGTTCGACAAATATGTCAGATGGGCACCAGTCGCGCTCTCGTAGTGCAGGTTTGGTAAGGTTCCTTGGTAGCTGACAGTCGACAAGCCGATGTTGAGAGAGATGATGAATGCGATGAGAATTGCCTGACCACGGAGAGGTGCCATGCCGATATCATAGGGAAGACTGACTAGGTGTCGGCGTCCCCAGAGAGCTTGCTCGATAACATGTGCTAGTAGCCTCCGCTCAAGAGCAGGCGACATGGCGGCCACAACGAAATTGCCCACAGTCAAGATCAGTGGAAGAAGACACATGATGATAACAAGCATGATTCTGTACAAAGAGAAGGCGGTTAGACGAGATCTCAACACAGAAGTACTATCGACCATGGGAGACTCACCCGTAACGAGAATGCTGAGCCTCGACTCTAGAGAAGTCGGCGAGATATGTTCGGGCAGCCTCGAAATTCTCTGGCTTCAATGTGCTTGGCTCTTTCAGAGAATGACCCTGAGAGACGACCGGCTTGGGCCCTCCTTCACATAGCTCAAGTGCTTGGGAGTAAGTGTAGTTCGGTGCATGATCAGCATCCGGAACGGCATCGGTTTTCCAGAAGCGCTCAAGCTCCCAAAGCTCTGCAGAGTGTGCTTCTGAACATTGTTGGTGCAGGCACCACGCCAAAGACAATAGAAAGGCCCGGTCATGGTTGAAGCAATCCGGCGAAGTGGTGAAGTCAGCTGCGTGACCGCCATGCCGCCTTTGTAGGTTGTCCCGGGCGCCATCGTAATGTTCCGAACATTCTAGAGGAGACAGTGCAAGGACCCTTTGACAAGCGTAGGCACATGCCGGCTCCCACATGGGAATGCCATAGCCGATCAGTCCAGTCCCGGTGCCGCCGGATGAGACCTGATGCGCGACACAATTAGAAAGAAGCCAAGCGACTGCAAGGAGCCTCAAAAGTGATCGATCGAATGACTCCATAGAGACTCTTGGCAAAGGATATCAGATCGATGTGCTGAACCTGCCCAAGGCTAGAGTGCCTGATGGAGGAGTTCCGTTGATTGCTGAACGGGACCATGACCAGTCGGGATCATACCGCAGAACGCCCTTACGCTTGACGCGTATTTACCATTGGCTCCTTTTCGTCTTGTCAGACAGACATTGTCAGCAGTGGGATTGAACAAGCGGCGTATAGACGACTAAAATTCGCTATCCGGGTGTCAATTCGCCGATCAATAAACCTGCTCAAACCTGCTCACTTGATCCTCCTCAAAATGAATACAATAGCAAACACTTAAGGCAATCTTTGACAATGATCCTTAGCTCAGAAATACTCTGTCAATATCCTCGAGAAATTAAGCCTACTTCGACTGTGTCATACTGAGATCGAGTCGTGGTTCCAAGCACTCTCGCGACTCAATCGGGACATATCTTGTGTTCGATAATGATTGTCGAGCATACCGTGCATCGCAATGGCTTTAGCACCGCCTCCTCAATTCTTGAAATCCAGCATCAACCAGGCTGTCTTTGCCTTCACGATCTCCAATGCCGGTCCAGTAGAATAATCCGCCCAAGTGCATCTTGTTCGCATACCGGGCCTTGATCGAGACCGTCTCCGGCACATCAAACGAGACGAATCCCTTCTCTTTATCCACCGCAGAAGCTGCACCCAGCTCCGCGTCCACTTCAGCATCGCAGATCCAATGCTCTGGCATATCGCAGTAATCCACCTCACCCGCTGTCTTGTGCGATGAGTGGCCTGCTTTGGAAGCTCGAGGGAAGTGACGAGCATAGGCAGGGACACCGAGTACGATTTTGTTGCTCGGAAAACCCTGACCGAGGACGTAGTCCACTCCTCTAGCACATGACTTCTTGTTGTCAGGTTTTACCCTGTGCAAAAGACGGTCTTTCGGTGCATGGAGCTGTGCATGGTGGCCTGCGACTTCGGTCCAGCCTCCAGTGAAGTCATATCCCATGAGATTCAGGAAGTCGAGATGCTGTGCTGCTGCTTTGAGGTCGATGTTCTTTAAGCAATATTCGCCAGTCGGCAGCGCTGTTGTCACGAGGTATCTTGACACTGGAAGGCACTTTCTTACATCAGTAAGCAGCGCAAGGAAATTGCTTCCTTGCTCGGGAGTAACAGGATGCTCCCAATCAACTGCCAACACGTCAGCATAGCGATTAATTCGTTGAGATTTAAATACTTACTGTCGATGCCATCGAAGTCATACTTGTTGCAGAAGTCTCTGGTCTGCTGGGCGAAGGTAGCACGGGCCGCGGGATCTGCTGCCAGCGCAGGGAACTCAGTGCTGCCACTTCCTCCTCCAATCGAGATGAGTGTCTTCAAGTGAGGATTTGCTCTCTTTAACTTCATGAATGCTGCAAGGCAGCCGGTCTCACCATCAATAGACTTCTTGAGATCTCCAAACTCGTCCAACAACTACAGCAGTATCAGCCTCGAACGATGATGAGGATGAAGGTGACTTACACGCAACTTTCCGTCAATGTCGACCCTGGACTCATTTCAGTACAAGAAAACGGTGACGCGATAGGTACTCTTACCTGATGAAAGCATAAAGCACATGTGTCACCGATTGCAGCCGGAGCGACGAGGGTGGCTTGCCCTTGTACATCTTCCACGAGGGATAGTAGACTGCGTTGACAATTGAGTTCGACATGTTGGCTGCTTGGTAGTGTGCCGTACAAGTCGAGAATCAAGAGGCTGGGGACCTTGCCCTTTATAGCACGAATTGGATGTCATGGCACAGACGTTGGTCTTTCCCGGCTTAGGCCAGGCCTTTGAAAGTCAATGATGAAACGTCTGCGCGGATTGAAAGTCGACTTTCAATTGCCGATGCACGCCGATTGCAACAGTGTGCAAACTGGTGAAGAGATGAACTGGGGCGAATTTGAAAATTCACTAAGTAAAATAGAATTGTGACATGATATTTTCCGGTACGATACCCATGAACCCAAAGCAATCCCGATATTAATCATTGTACTACAAACGCCAGAATCACTTCCCTAAGACGAGCGCTGAGCCTGGGAAGGTTTACCACCACCCATGCCCCGCTCGCGACTTCGTCCCACTCTCTTCAACACCAACTTTCGACCTGCACGCCTTGCAAATCATCAAGGACATCAAAGTCCAGTCCGTGCTGCCTGAAAGAGACAATGATCATGTCGAAGCTCTCCAAGACGTCTTTCCGCCACTCTCCTTCCGACAGACGCGGTGCCACGCTGACCGCCTCCTGCGCGACCAAAGGGTCTGCCCAAGCCGCAGCCACTTTGCCTGATGACGCAAGATGGCTCACCAACTCCACGCCTGGGGAATTACTCAAGCTTGATTGACCAGCTTTGAATGCCATGCCTACCACCAGGACCTTGTGCTGGTCGCCAGACTTGGGCGATTGTCTCTGCAAAGCCTGGATGGCCTTCTGAGCAATGAGCTTGGGCCGGTTCCACATCGTTGCGGTTGCCTGCTCAAGCAGCGGGAACTTGCTATTGCAGAGGAGATAGAAAGGGTTCACGGGGATGCAGTGACCTCCAACACCTAGGCTGGGTGTGTACGACATGTATCCAAACGGCTTGGTTGCGGCTGCCGACGACACCTCGTACGGATCGATGCCGTGTGATGTGCACGCATCAGCCATTTCATTGGCATACGCAATGCAGACCATCCTCTGGCAGTTCTCGTATAGTTTCGTCATTTCGGCAACTTCTGGTCGAGAGACGCATACAACGTTGTCGAACACTTTCTCGTACACACGTTGGATAGCTGCTAGAGAGCCTGGTACCAGGTCATCTAAGCCAGAGATGATCTTCGGAATTGCCTGCATCGGCGGCTCGACACGACCGGGGTCGACTCTCTATAGAGTTTCAGTACTTGGGAAGGAGTCAGAGTGCACAGGATAATGCTCACCTCCGGTGACATTCCGGCGAAAAAGCCTCGAGCTTTCGCGAGCGGCCCAAGCAGCTCGCGCGTCATACCCACAGCGACAGAGCTCTCAACAACCACCGTTGCTCCTTGTCGAGCATACGTGCCAACAGTTCTGATTGCTTCCTGCAGATACGATGAGTCGACCGAGCGGTCCCCTCGTAGCAATGTTGGTACGGATATCAAGAAGTGGGTAGCGCGTCGCAGGGCACAGGGATCACATGAGAACTGCAGTCCCTCATTTGAAGTGTTCGCGTCTTGCATTTGGCGGATACGGGATGGAGATACATCGAAGCCGATGACACCGTACTGCGCCGAGAAAGAAGAGACGAGATGGCTTCCCACATAGCCAACACCGAGAACGGCTATGACTGGCTCATCATCGGGGTGAATGATGTCTGGGGATGAGCCGTCGCTATCGTCATCTGAAATTGGGGGAGTGATGGGGAAGGCACCGTGGGATGAAGCCCATGATATCTGGCGCTCTGCGACAAAGGCACCACCTTTCGGCTTGCTCTTCAGAGGACCTTCTGCCAAGGCTGTCATGTTGATCAGGGGCAGCATGGTGTCTTGGCTCTTGTAACAGGGAATGTTGGACAATGAGAAAGATGAAAGGAAGCAAGCTATGGCAAGAATGGCCTTCAAGCATGAGCAAGACTGGATTCAGCGGAGACCATCCTCCGTATTTCAGCAACATCGGCAATCCGAGAACCGTCGAGATGACACGGGGGTCCAGGATTTCGACGTCAGAGGCTGCAACAGCATGCTCACAGAGGCTGTCGTCTCCGTGTTGTCTGCGAAGCACGCCATGACGCCGCTTGCTGTGTCACCGATCTCATCGGGCTCGGACATCTACCTCACAAGGGCAGTGAACCGCACCTTTGGGGCTTTGTTTCAGTTCACGAGAATGGCCTCGCTGACGCTTAGACGCTTTCAGCTTGGTGGAGCGGCTTTTACTTCATCACTTGAGGTGGACCTTGGGCAGCATCCGTGAGAAGTCACCGAGTATCACTCCAACACATCTCCAACAAACTCAGACCCGACGGTGATTACGCTAAGCCCGTGATGGTCCTCTGAGGAGATGAAAGCAAGAGGTTACATCGCTCCCTGATGGTGTCGATCTCGGGAGGGCTGTCTCATACGCCGGTGGTCTGTGTTTGCCATGGGTCATCACAACTTAGTCTTTCGCGATGCGGACGCTTTTGGCCATATCCACAAGGTTGTAAACCCATCCTCACTTCATTAGCTTGGGCTAAAGAATCGGACTTTCTGTCCTTTAGCGGAGGATTGAGCATCAACGTGGTCCGCGGATATGGGTCGCCATAGTGAGGGTTCATGTGCTGGTCCCAAGGCTTCGGCGCCACCGCAAGACTTCAGGACAAGCTTTAGAGGTGCATCGGATCCCATCGCCCGTCTTGGCTTGAACGATGAATGGAGTTTGTGGGTCATGGTGATCGTCATCACGAAGACGCGTTGTCCAGGTCTTGCAGCTCGTTGGCTCAATCTACAGCGGGCAAGACGAGAGTACGCATAATTCGACCCCTGCGTTAGCTCCCCTTCCTCCGACCGTCGCATGGCGCTACTGTGGGTGTGAGAGAACGAAATCGGCGCAGGGTATGCAACAGAGGTTGTGGTCCAATACTTCATTAAACCACGCTGACTCAAGGCTGCATAGCATCGTGATGTATGTGGTTGCGCTAAGGTGTGATGGCCAAGCAAAAGCCACCAGGACGGTTGTGGCTACTTCGGGACAGCTTTGACTTCAGCCTCACATCGACGTTGTTGGTAATATGTTGTGCAACTTCGGAATAGCGGGAGAAATGGTGCAAGACCTAAGTGGGAAACAAACTCTTTCGGGAGATGAAGCTAAGAGTTAAACGCCAAAAGAAGCCTATACAACATGTCTATGACACTTGGCTTGGATCTCGATGAACCTGAATAATACCAGCGACCGACACGCCTTTCCCGAGAGAGTTCGGCCCAAAGCCGTTGCCCCTGTTGATTGGACGCCCGTTTTCGTTCTGCGTTGTGTGCCACGGCTTCGAGGGTTGGTGGCGTTCGCAGCCTCGTGGCTATCACGCGGCATCGGCCGAGTAACACCAAGCCAAGAATACGATGCTTGGAACGACTCGACTATTCCATGCAGCTGTCGCATAGAGACAGATTCTCAAAATAGCCAACGGCATGAGAATTGCGCTTACCATGTACCCAACACCTAGCTTGGAAACGCTCCGGATTCCACATCACCCGTCACGTCCGAAAGACATGCATTGACAACTCATCCAGTTGTCCGCCGATTTTCGTGACCAAAAGGACAAGATCTACGTCAAAGGCGTCACTAGCTCTGCATGGTGGTGGATCGAGCGCTAGATTTCAGCCACGAACAATCCCATGGTCCGAAGAGGGCATCCTTTTGTCTTTGCTCGAGGAAAAGCACTGGAATGCAGAGAAACCATTGCCTTGGGTCAGAACCGGCCTCGGTTCGGGTTGCCATGCAATTTTCTACGCCAAAAGGATCTTGTCCGTTTGAGGATCTTTAGCTTGTGGACAGGAGGCTTAGCGCACGTTTAAGCGGCCGATTAAGCTCCCCGCCGTTTGCCTACCCACACACGTTCAAGAGTCCAACTCTAAAGGGGAAAGTACACCGTGAAGCGGCAGGGGGGACGTGAGTCTAGCTCTCGACCGAAACTCGGAACAACTATACGAATGAAGCTGTCCTTTATTTCGTTCGACGTGTAAGTGGCAGACGCTTCAGGTGCGGCATATGCCGCATTAGCTGAAGCACAATTTTCGTCGGCACTTCAGCCCCTTCATGCGTTGGGATTGACTTGAAGGAATGTGATGATCGTCCCGATCGATCCACGCTGGCTGGTGTGAGCCGGCTCCGCAGCAGCTCGAATCTTGATCCTAAGCTCTTTGCGTATGCTTGTTGCTGTCGAGGCGTTCTTCACATGCATAATGCTGTGGCATATGTAGGACACAGCTCTCAAGATAATCGACTTGTGTCCATTCTTGCATCATTCTGGACAGAGTCGAACACACTTTGCTTCTCGTCAAGTTGTTCTACTATCAGTCTTCACTATGGCTTCTACTATTCCTTCAAGGGTTTGCTACTTCCGTCCAGATGTGAGATGAAGTCTAACATGAGTCCAGTATTCTGAGAAAGAGACGCCTCCGCCTCTGGCCGAGCAACAGGCAATGAAGCTGCAGCTCCAACATGCACAGACTGGACGACTCAAGCCTGGACATCTCCCTGCCGGATACAGTGCACCACGAAAGCTCTCCGCTTCTGGGTCTGGACTTCAAGCTGGCACAGACACAGACTCTGGAAGTGAAAGCCACGGTACACCCATCACGCACACGTCGAAGTCGTCCACCTCGGAGACGTACTTCGTTGACGGCCCGCCGGTCGAGAATGCCAAGACACTCGACAATGATATCTTTGTTCCTCAGTCGCGTCCTGAGAGAAAGTTTGTTACCGCTCATCCTCCTCTCTCACCAGTCCGACCAGCAAATGCACGCAAAGAGTCCGATGGTACCGATGAGATCTCTGTCTCCAACAGCGGACCCAGCAGCAGCGCGACACCAGCAGTCGACTTGCCACAGGAAGAAGTCCTTGCTACTGCACCAAATGAAGCTATCATTCCCGAGACAAAAGCGACAGCGACAACCCAAGAGAAGGTCTCAGCCAAAACAATTGCGCGAGGTCAGAGAAACATCAAGATCCAAAAGTGGATAGCTACCTTCGCTTTGATCTCAATCAAGTAAGTTCCCAACATGATCAGTCGGCTTCACACCCATACTTACGCAATTGCAGCTTCATGTTCATTTTTGCGACATGGTGGTGGCCAACCTTTTGGTTCATCTACTTGCCATTCATCTCCTTCCCTTTGGTCCTGAACTGCGCCATGATTGCCTCAATCATCGTCTTCAAGCTGGTCCACTCAGCTTTCCCTGAGAAGAAGTTTCCGCTGGAGCATAAGGAGTCCCTTGTTCTGGTTATTCCTTGCTACAACGAGACTGTCGAAGAGTGCACTCGGTCACTGGACTCTCTTGTGGATCAAGTCGAGATTGATGACCACAAGAAGGGTATCATGATCATCTGCGACGGTCGCGTTCGTGGGCCTGGCATGGAGAAAACTACTGCGGACTATCTCTTCGAAGACATCCTTGTCGACCAATCCCACCGCGAGAAGATCAAGCAAGCCTACACAGGCTGGAACGGCGAGCTCATGGACATTGAGGTGTCCAGAGGTACCTACAAGGGCGTCCCATTTTACTGCATCGTCAAGGAGCAGAACCAGGGCAAACGCGACAGCCTCATCGTCATCCGATCGTTCCTACACAAGTTCAACCTCCGCGAGTCGAATCCGAAACACATATTCTCGTCCCGTTTCTTTTCGTCCATGACACGCTGGCTGAGCCACAACGTCGACATTAGTTACGTCGACCACCTAATTGGCATGGACGCAGACACGGTATTTGCTCCGGACTGCATCTTGGAGCTCCTCAAGGAGTCCACTTATGCCAACACCGTTGGTGTGTGTGGCTATGTTGCGGTCGACTTCTCGGCTGGAAGCTGGAATCTTTGGTCATTGTACCAGAATGCCGAGTACTCCATCGCCCAAGCTCTGCGTCGCCTGCACCAGTCCATTGCTACCCACAAGGTTTCCTGCCTCCCTGGCTGCTGCCAGCTCTTGCGTGTGTGCGAGACCACATGCGGCGATCGTGTTCTGATCGAGCTCTTTGGGTACCATCCCACGCCTACCGACGGCATGCTGAAGCAAATTCGAGCTACTGCCTCCGAAGATCGGAATCATGTACGTCACTGACAAGCTCGACTTCTCCAAATTTGCATCTTAAACTAACGCAATTGTCCGTCCACTAGGTTTGCCTCATGCTTACAACTTGCCCCGAAGCCCAGACCCGTCAAGCGCTACGCGCTAAAGCATACACCGATGTCCCACACTCGTGGAGTGTGTTCCTCTCCCAGCGCCGTCGGTGGACCCTCGGTGCGACGAGCAACGATCTGTTGCTCTTCACCGCACGCCATTGCCAGTGGTGGGAACGCATTGTAGCTTTCTCAAATGTGTTGACATGGATGCTCAACGTGTTTGTCATCGCGTCAATTGGATGCATGATCGTCGCGTTCATGCACCAACCCATTTGGATCATCATGTGTTTCGTGGGTGTGATGCTCATCCCCATCAGTTACTACATTTTCATGGCAGTCTGGCTCCCCCGCAGTATCAAGGAGCGCGCACAATATCTGGCCGGCCTTAGCCTGTTCGTTTTCTGTGGACCATTCCTGAACATCACGGTCATGGTTTTCGCGGTCTTCAACATGGACAGCTTCGGCTGGGGCAAGACCCGCAAGGTCATCGAGGACAATGAGAGCGAGAAGAATGCGGGTGGTAGCTCCGATCCTGAGAACGAGCTGTCGGGAGAGCAGCCTCGCGGTACCTCGGACAGGATCGCGGGACCCGCTCCAGCTGCTGGGCAAGGAGGAGGTGTGCTTCAGAAGCCGGAGCACTACGATGAGGAGGCCACGAGGGATGCGCTGGCGACAAACGGCATGAAGTCTGTTCGCACGCCATCGAGGGTGTAATTTACGAAAGGGAAGGTGTCGGATTGGTAAATTGCAAGGTATACAAGGTTGTAGGTAATCATAATTCTGAGCATATTTTCTCCCCACGACTAGGTTCCCCGTCCATCGCCCAGGATCAAATCGTCCGGTAGCCGATCGCAATTGCAGCCTGTTACTGTTCCACGTTAGCCTACCAGCTCTTCTCATCCGGTTTAGGAAATGCAGAATATCCGTATCCATCCACCGTTTTGCTCAAGTGAACCTTATTCACAAGTCCGCCGTGCGACTCCACCGCGAGAGGAAACCACTTTTGGCTTCGTAGACCTCAGCCACGCACACAAGAGGCGTCCGGTCACACACCAGAGTCTTGCCGTAAAAAACGCAGGAATGAGCTAAAAATGCCACGCTTGCGCTGATCAGGGGGAGGCCATTTTCTAGAAACTTAGTGTCGGAGCCGGGGCGGCGCAGGGCTGGCCTTGCGCTACGTGGGCTAGGAAGGCGATAACCTTTGAAGCTTGTCTGGAATTGTAAAGTCAATCGACGTCACGAATCACGTCCGAGTGTCGATCATCGGGAAATTTGTAAGGTAGGGATGGCGCAATATGGCATGGTCGCGGGATCAGGATTGAAGCTAGAGAGAGTTTTGCAGACGGTGCATCTCGAAATGGAGAAGTCGGCGACCGGAAAGGCAATTTAAGTTACAAAGCCTCGACCGTTTGGGTGATCTCGATATTGGCATCAGCCTGGTCGCGACACCCTCCTGACTTCAGTTGCGTCCTAGTTGACATCGGTAGTCCTGAACGCTGTTTACATCACATCAATCACATACAACCAGCGGCCGCCAGTTCCGAGTTCCATTCTCAGTTTAGTCCCAGTCGAGGATCAAACTTCCAGGAACGCCTCTCCCGACCCACGAGGGCGTATAAGACTTTGTCGACATGCATCTCGACAGGGATTCCGCCGGAATAGGCCTCGTGTCACATCGGGCTGTGTTAGCCTCTGGAACCTGCACGGTAGGTGGCGTCAGCGTTATCGAACACGAGGAACCACACCCGACAATGAAAACAGCTCAGGCACATGTGTTTGCCGGAATGAAGGGTTACCGTTGAGCCATCCTGTTGGATACCGCCGTTACGGAGTGGCTTTCCGACTATGCAGGCTTTGCCGGAGAATGTGGCTTTCGGAATGGCTTTCGAGCCCAACGTGGTGGAACGACTCAAGCCTAAGCCGTGATGGCGCATCACGACTCCACGTAGAGTCTAATCCGAAGCCCTTGTCGACAGTATGCGACCTCCTCAACAAGACTATTACGTTCATCTTGCTTCCGTCGCTTTCTGATGCCATCACAGCCCAGATGCTTCGGCTCAGCTGCTACTTTCAGCCACACTCGGAGACCATCTTTCGTGCGTGGCAGGATCGTGACTTGTGCAACACTTCCGACGTCATGGCGGTGATCCCCGAGCTCGTCCAGCTCATCGAGATCCTCTCGAACGCCAGCCTCTTCTTGCTATCACAAAAGTAATTGCGCAGCGGGTCGAGTCCACAGCGTGACATTACCCAAAGAGCCATAGATCAGCGCCACAAAAAGACTGCCGCTGACGGAGTTAAAGCTATAGTCCAGGTCAGCTCGACTTAGACCACTCCCAGCGTGTGTTGTCAATGTCCCATCTGCCACCCCGATAAATACTTACCAGACTCTTTGATCTCGTGCACGTCATTGCCTTCTTGAGCAAGATCGTGCAAAGCAAGGTAGATCATCTCACAAGGTCTCTCTGCTCGGACGCCATCTCGGAGCTTCTTCCTTGCTTGCTTTCCATCTCGCATCACTTCACTGGCCTATCACCAGAAACACCGACTCTTTACACCATCACATCTTTGTCCTTCCCCGTCTCTTCATTGTCGTGTACACCATGAAGCTGCAGTATCTTCAGCCCCTCATTGGCTTTGCCGCGCAGGCTCTGGCGTCTGATGACTTTGTGATCAGACGTCGTGGGACCGAGTTCAACATCAGCCCGCGCCACGATCACGTTGTACGTGACGGCTCTTCGGGTCCTGATAGTGTTCTCGAGACACGTCAGGATGCTGTTTGTGGCAATGGCAAAGGTTCCTGTCCTTTGGGACAGTGCTGCTCGGAGTCCGGCAAATGCGGTACTGCGAAGGACTATTGCACTGGGCCCCAGTGCCAGATTCAGTACAGCAACGGTCGTTGCGATGCGAAGTGAGTACTATACGAGACTTAGCATATGCTTGTAACATGCGCTGATATCGTTATGTCCATGTAGCGAGAAGCCTTCGGGTAGCTCTACCTTGAACGTGCCACGAAACAATGGCGGAAGTGTCGCATATGGTAAGCATCTTGCCTCCAGACCCTTGATTTCCGGGACTGGTTCTGACTGGAGCTCAGACAAGTACATCATCGCCTGTACTGAACCGGGCACTGTCGCTCTCACGTTCGACGATGGCCCGTACAAGTACACAGACCATGTGCTGGATCTCCTCGATGAGCACGACATCAAGGCGACTTTCTTCATCGCAGGTAACAACCTTGGCAAGAAGCCGATTGATGATGAGAACACACCATGGCCCGGCATCCTTCGCCGCATGCACAAGGCTGGCCACCAGCTTGCCTCGCACACCTGGACTCACCAGGACTTGTCCGCTGCCAGTCAAGAGCTTCGCGAGCAACAGATCATCTACAACGAGATGGCCTTTCGCAACATCTTCGGCTGGTTCCCCAAGTACATGCGTCCTCCGTACGGCACTTGCTCGCGTGACTCCGGGTGTCTTGACTATGTTACCAAGCTCGGGTATCACGTCATCAACTTCAACATCGACACCAAGGACTTCCAGAACAACACCCCCGAGAAGATCCAGACCAGCAAGAACACCTTCAGCAACGGACTAGCTGACACCAGCAAAGGATACATAGAGCTGAGCCATGACATCCAACAGCAGACTGCCTATAATCTGACGGAGTACATGATCAAGACGCTGCAAGACAAGGGGTACCGTGCTGTCACGGTCGCGGAATGCCTCGGTGACTCCAAGGAGAACTGGTATGTGGATGCCAGCAGCACAGTTGGCAATGGTACGTAGACTCTGCAAATCCCGGGAACGCCTGGGGACAAGTCAACAAGCTGCAAATACACTCGCTCGCCCTAGGGTTTCGATCCAGTGATTGAATTGCGTGAAGAGCTTTCCTCGGGTCCCAGGCACCACAAATTGTGCGGCTCATCAATAACACCATGCTGATGAGATCAACAGGCAATGTTGGTACAGGTATCCCTGATCCATCGCAGGGCGAGTCTGATCCATCGAAAGCTACAACTTCCACGGATGGCACTTGTGGTTGGCGCAGTGGAGGCAAATACTCCTGCAAAGGCTCGAAGTACGGTGACTGTTGTTCGTACAATGGATGGTGGTGAGTTACACCCCCCAGCAGGCCGTCTCGAAGAGCCAGAAGGGGACTACTTCTGCTAGTACAGACGGACTGTGAGACAACTTCATCAGACTGACATTGGTGTTTAGTGGCAAAAGCTCTGGCCATTGTGATGGTGGCTGCCTACCGGACTTTGGCAAGTGCAACAAGGCCGCAAAGGGTGAGCCTCCCATCATGTCCGAGAATGGTCTGTGTGGTGAGAAGCCCTGGCAGGGGTGCCTTGGTTCCAAGTATGGCAACTGCTGCTCCAAGTACGGCTTCTGGTAAGACTCGCCCCCTTTCTGGCTCTTTAGGCTTTAGCTGACCAAGACAGCGGGAGAGCGGACGCTTATTGCGGTAATGGCTGCCAATCCTCCTTCGGCTTGTGCTCGTAAGACTTCGCGATCTCGTATTTGCTGAACAGATCTTGAGCTGCTTTGATATTTGGTGCTGCTGTATAATAATGCATTTAGAGCTTCGCGGCCGGCTTGGATAGTGCACTTAGTTTCCCGTCAATATAATCCTCGTTCTTTTCAAGCTGCATCGTGGCCCAGTCTCGATCCCGAGCTCAGCTATAGTGAAACCTGCACACTGATGCGTGTATGACGGCAAGAGTGGTGTGAGAATTAGAAACGCCAGGATCAGACTGACGCTTTGACTCCTTGAGAATGAATGGTCGAACACTTTAGCAGTTATGCAACCGACGACTATTTGACCCTTGACAACACTTACTGCATCACGAGACTAGCCACAAGACTACTGATCACCCTCGATGCTTGCAGAAGTAATGCCGAGACGTTCTAACGAATAGCCGAGTACCTAATATCAATCAAGCATAATGACCCACTATCAAAGAGAGGGTGTGTTATCAGTTGAATGCTCACGAGCTCTTTTCCATTGAGAGGCATCCATGTCTTACCGGAACCAATTGGAATGGTACCCGCACATCTTGGGGTTGAGCCTCCGTGGTCCTGGTAGACAACCTCCTCATGATTGAGATCCTGCGGGCAAGAGATCTGCGACCACACGGTTGGAGGTGAAGCGCCGGGGAAACCACACGTAGGGCACATGCACGTACCAAGAGTAAGGAAAGACAATATAGACCCCGGCTCTGGAGCTCATCAGCCTGTCTTGGTTCGAGGTTAGTCTGGATATTGGCATGCTTGATCAACATGCTTCCTTTGCAAAAGTACTTGTAATCTTGCGATACTCACTCAGCTCATCTATGTAAACTGTGGTCTGTGGCGCGTTGTGGAATCTTTGAGCAGATCAGGTTCTGCGTCCTGGATGTCTTGAAGCGGTCAGCATGCTGGCGACCGTCAAGCGAGTCTTCATGACCATGTAGCCTTCAGCTTGAGTGCACGGACAAACCTCAACTGAACTCGGGTAGGCCGACAGTATCAAGGGACACATATGCGCATTTCAGCCTTGCAAAATGCAATTGAAGAGCCAGTCGATAGAGCGTCGATTGCACTATGTCAAATTCTGGTAACGACAAAACACTCACTGTGAGCCAAGACTCGTAACAGCGTGAATCCTGTAAATCCAGACGGCAAGAAGCAAAGAGGATGAAGGATAAGAATGGTGTGCCAGCCCCTCTCTGAAACAGACAAGGGTGCTCACATGCAAGGCAATATCGCACTGCGAGCCAGACCAAGACATGGTACACAAACCTGTGCCCGCGGCGTTCCCAGACGGGAAAAGATCTAGGCTTCGATGGAGTCCCCGCATCATCTGGCATCTTGCGATTCGACAATGACCGCTTCCATGGGCCCCCGGTGTAGCACCTGCGTGGCGCTTAACACCCCGTCACATTGCGACATCTTAGCCCAGCAAGGTAAGGGCCGTCCCGACAGTCTGGGTCACTCCCCTCCATTTCTACACGATAGCGCCATGAAGAGGAGGGGGCGGAGAGCACACTGGCACGAACGAGACGTGAGCATTGGTCTGTCAGCTGCACGACTCTGGAAACGGGGTTACCGAAGTGGTTAGAGGGCGGCCGCTCTGTCTCGCCGGGTGTTACGATTTTCATCCCGTGGCTGAGGCCATCGTAATTACGGATATGTCGTTCAAAGTCCATGCCTGTGACGGAACGGACCAGATGAGTCCCGAGCTCTTGGCTGCATCGGGGCCTTTCCTCCAAGGAAACAAAGAGGAAGCTCGTTGCTCCAAAGTAGGTCACGGACGTCTTCTTTGCTCTGCCAAGAGGGATGACTGTTGAGTCCACGGGCCAGGAATATGCGCCAATGGAAACGGCGACGGACAGAGGCCTTTGTACCAGGGTCCTGGATTCCCGTACGATAATGCTCTCATCAAGCTCACAGACAAGTCAGAACAGTGTTGTCCAGACCCTTGTTTCCACCCCTTAGTAGTCGATTGTAGTCTGACCGACGTGGTCTGCAATGCATGTACGACACGCAAAGAGCCGCTTGGGCCGTCGACTTGAGCGCACAAAGACTATGTCCGCACGTCAGAGACCGTCCGCAAGGCTCAGCGTCGAGGCCGGCCAGCTGCATCGTGTCGTATACAGATTGTCCACCTGTTACTACCCGCCATGGTGTCGTCAGGATAAGTCTAGATGTGCAGGTCTAGGAACACGCGTAATCAAGAATTTGCTTCCGGTGTCCTCTCATTATTCGCGGCCGGCATTGTCGCAGCCATGCATTTTGCCCGGTCGACGTTCTCCCTCCTTTGGGGGAGCTATTTGCGGCAGCTTGTGGCCAATATCGCGCCTCGCGGTCCATAGCTCACTGCAGCACCTAGGTATCCTCCTCGGACTTTGTCCAATAAGATCAATTTCCGAGCGAAGCCGATAGGAGATCCAGCATACCTAGGTGTCCCGGGTTTATGTACCACTGCTGGGGGTCACAATGTGCCCGGCCGACACGGCGCCGGTCACTGTAGGGAGAGTGCAGGATCATCTTCACTCTCCTGGGAACGGATCGGGCGAGCAATCCGGAAATCAGTATCTACCCACCCCCCCTTTTGTGCACGAAGCTGGAGGGGATCTTGCCCAAAACCGTTTCGGCAGACAACGTCTCAGCTGGCCTGGTCTGCATCCTTGCTATCACAGTGCGTCATATGCCGAGTGCCTGGGCAAGGCTGGCCATCGCGCGCTACATCTTCTGGTTCGCGAGATGCGTTGCCGTGGAAAGATGCCATTAGCTGTGGCAACAAAGATGATGAGCATGCTTCTCGCGAACCAGGAAGAAGATTCAGCATAGCCGGGCAGTTCTCTCGTTGTTGTCGAGATGATTGGCTTTATTCCGTCGTTATCGTCGTGAAATCGACTGGGTTGCTACCCTGGCGGTTTGCTGCTTGCTGCAGGCAATCCTGGGCATGCATGTTGGCTGGCAAGACGGAAGCTGAGGCACAGTGCGCGAAGCGAAGAATTGAAGATGGGGGCCGTGCTGCAGGTGCCCTGCACCCAAGGCGCCTACCTTACCAGACATGGTCACTAGACAAGAAGCTGGGGGCCAATGCTCGATGAGGAGAAGTCTTCTGCAAAACGAACATCGCCTGGTCCTACATTCCGCAAGACAGCTTTTTGAGCAATTTGATCGAGTCCCGCGACGTTTGAAACGTGGGAGCATTCTGTCCCCAAATCCCGGTAGTCGTCAACTCGGTGCGCCCCGAGCGAGCTCCACAATCTCCGTGTCTGAGCAAACAGACAGATGACCTGTCACTTTTTGCCTATTACACAGAGCAAGGCTTCGAAGGCACATAAGTCGCTTGTTCTTTAAGGTCAAATGTCACACTTTTTTTCGGGTCATAACGAAGGCCGCAGAGACTACAAAGGCATCACTCGAGATAGTCTGCAGGGGCTTGGGGGAACGGAGATGATGTGGTCGATCAACCCTAATACATTCCGTGCAAGCTGGCTCTGCCGCGCTCGCGAAGCAATGTGCTATCTGAGCTGCTATACACTGCCATTCCCTCATGGCGCCTTGTTCTTATTAGAGAATTGCCCTGGATCTGCACACGAGCAAATCATTCCAACGCCAGCGATATAGTCGTCGCTCAAGCATAACGTCGTAACCAAATCAGACCCCTTGCAAGTATTGCACTCGAGCGAACCCGCCTCCCACTCACATGGGTACTTCAATGCTCGGCTCCTAGTCACTAGAAACAGGCTCACCGGGCGCGTCGCGGTTATCCTACACAATCGACGAAGCCAGCAAGCGCGTCTCAACATCGTCCATTCCCATTCCGTCCATTCTCGGTCCCTCCACGTTCTGGAGTCTCTGTTCAATGTGCTGGAAGCGTGGCTCGTAGCCACTTCCTCGTGCATCAATGTCGTCCAAACGCTTTTCGATCCTTTCGAGGGTGTGTTTGATGTACTCCATAGAGGAGCTCAGGTCATGGCTGAGTCTCTCGACCTTGTGAGTCAAAGAGCGTAGATTCGAGTTAATGGGCGTAGCTTCCTGAGTGGGCGTGCTGGATAGCATGCGTGCTTCATGATTGTGTCGCGCTTCCTGTACGGCAAACCGCCACTGTCCCCCAAGCTGGACTTCACAGACAGCCTTTGCGCGGAATGGGCAATCGATCTTGCGTGTAGATGGGTTGCGCTTCTTTGCAGTGCTCGTATACTTGACTCCGCCTCGATCACACACCAGGTCGTAGCGAGTTGGCTTACTATCGCGGTAGTTGGAGGCCCTTAGCTTGACAATGCCGTAGCCTTGCTCTTTAGCGACGCGCTGAACAGAGGTCATGAGTTCCTCGAAGCTCCGAAAAATGCCCTCAGCCGGCGCCATCATGTTTGGAGGAGGTGTGCTGGGCATCGTGTCGTCGTTCATGTAGGTGGTGCCTGACGATCCTGGTGTAAGAGGATATAGTTGAGAAGGGTCCGCCAACATGAGTGAACGAGAAATAACGAAGTGGATATAGAAGGGTAGTTGAAGGGGAATGCGAAACACCAAGTGAAGGTAATGTGTACCAGGCAAAGATGTAGGCGGTGTTAATTCCAGAGTAGGTTTTCACCAGCCGATTGAGAAGTGGTCGGGAGTGAGGTGCAGGGCAGTGTAGGACGATATATATCGTTTGTTCACTTGCAGTGAGGTTGCATGCGAGAGAAAATGAGAGCCGTGAAAGACTGAGAAGCCCGCGCCTAGGCGTGTACGGCCGCAAAGCCCAGAATCAAAGGTGGGCGTGTGAGGCTGTTGTTTGACGCCACGCAGACGAAAGCGAAGCGCGACGTTGCTGCTGCAATATGCAGAGCTGCGAGATGCAGTACCTGGGCTGGCGTGTGCGAGCCTC
The DNA here is from genome assembly GCA_021347865.1 of Sarocladiaceae sp. CBMAI 1973. Classification (NCBI taxonomy): domain Eukaryota; kingdom Fungi; phylum Ascomycota; class Sordariomycetes; order Hypocreales; family Sarocladiaceae; species Sarocladiaceae sp. CBMAI 1973. Next base: position 77,150 of record WNLN01000080.1, on the reverse strand, counting down.
GAGCCCGGGGTGAGGTGACTACAAGAGGCGTGTGAAGGGCGGGAAGATGAGGGTGCTTGGGCGCGCGTACTGTATGAGCGAGAAAGAGGCGCAATCCGCACTGTTGACAAGTCGAGGTTGGGCGTTGATTCTGCAGCCTACGCACAGTCTGAGAAATGCGACCGGACAGAATGCTCCACCAGAAGACGGGCGTCTTCGCACTGGGTAAGGCAGGCAATCCAGTTTAGGTAGGCTGTTTATGGCGGGGTGGGCTTGCACACCAGGAGGGGCGTGTGGATTAGAGCAGGGGTTCATGTCTTGTCCAAATATGAGCATCCCAGTTAGCGCCATGACATAGGTAGATGCCCATCACCTACGAAGCACTTGGAAGGGAAAGCACATACCAAGCTGCGTCAACAGTGTCGAAAGGAAAGATAGACATGCCTGAGAACATGAGTACACTGGAGGTTGGGGAGGAGGGCTTTCGACCTGATAGAACCCATGCTGCGAATCTCCAGCAGCACGCTGTTTTGGGTCATGTGACCTGGCGACATGAGAAGCCAACCAGCCCTTCACTTGGTGCCTAAGGTAAGTAAGGTATTTTGCCTGGGAGAGAAGTCATGAAGCTCAGCAGGCTTGTTCAATGAACTTGGTAAGAATTACTCGTCGGGACTCTGCATGTGAGAATCACCATAGCGGACAAAAAGGAAGTTGATTTGGCCGCTGTCGATATGAAGCTGTGTTGCACGTGACTGTCATGGCTGTCGAACGCCGCTAAACATGGTCGTGAGCGATCTTGCTCGACGCCAACTACGGCCTTGGGAGCCGACGACAAAGCTTATAATCTTGTTTTCAGCAAAGATTCATCAGTCTTAACAACAAATTCCTTGCTCGTTACGCTACTTGTTCTCGATTGCTCTATCTACCTTCAATCTTTCACCACAGAGGCCTGGTGTTCCTCCGACCAAGATAGTCCTATAGGTTAGGCTGAGGCTCACAACGGAGGGAGAAGCGCGACCACGACTCAACCCTTCAAGATTCTTGAGGAGCATTGAGACTGCCGGTCTGCAATCTGTTCGCAACAAAAGAGTGTGAAAGAAGGCCGATTCAATTGTCCGGGTACCTCCAAGCGTCTCTGCGCAGAGGCAGCTGCACTTAAATACGGCATGGAAGTCCAGCATCCCTCACAGGCTCTGGTGAATTCCAGCATCCAACAGGATGTGTGGGACGAGGCCAAGCTGGAGGAGGCCATGAATCGCCTGAAGCTTCTGCATATCAAGGTGCGTACTCTGAGAAGCCTCGCAGCACGCTGGGACTTTTCTTGCTGACTTGCCCTGTCTGCAGGTTCGCAACCTCCGCGACGCCATCCCCAAAATGCTAGAGCCCCTAGCCAAGCCTCACTCAACCCGTATGTACTTCCCCTTCCGAAGCAAACGCGTTGACTTGGCTAACAGGTTGCCCACAAGCCGACGCACTGTTCAACGAATTCATGTCGGCAGTTTCAGAATCGAAAGCTGCGGTGCAAGAATTCAGCGAGCTCATGAACGACGTCAAAAGTCAGCAAGCATTGGCTCGTGCGAAAGAAAGCCGGGAGAGGGATCCATCAGGGATTGCACCATGGAGACACACAGAGCACCCAGACTGGTACACTTTAGACCCCAAGCAGGTGTATTAGAGCTGTCAAATGATGATTTATGACTTATGCCTAATACGCATTCGTTCCTGACTGAATACGTGACCCGGATTTCTCTTGCCAAACAGACTTGAATGCGAGTGGCTAGGTAGTTCTGTCTCTCAGAGAATATGCACCTAATCGATGGGCGGTCGGCCTCATACCAACCTATTCATCACCAGTAACACGAAAACTTCAAGTACCCGTGCGAAACCCTGCCACTCACTCTTGATGACTGACGACATTTCAGTACTCTAATACTTTATGAATTTGTCATGAGCATCGAGAATAGACGCGAGGCTGCTCATGGTGGAGCGAGTCACGTGCTGCAGTGCGGATCCATCTTGTCGGCGCTGATTCGCCAGCTGTCGCACAACCCGTTCTTTCCACCCACACAAAATTTGAATCTCGAAATTCATCGTTCGTGAGAGATCCCTCCTCAACCGCAACACCCAGCAACATCAGCAAAAATGGCGCCCCAACGAGTCACCTACCGCCGCCGCAACCCGTGAGTGACGATTACCTCTCCCTCGCCAACGATATCGAGCGACGAAACGAATTGCAATACTCGAATTGTCGTGGTGGGGTTGTTGTCGTGGTTCTTCCGACTGACCGTGGTGATCCTTTAGTTACAACACTCGCTCCAACAGGACGCGAGTTGTTAAGACCCCCGGTGGCGAGCTCCGTCTTCTGCACATCAAGAAGCGCGGCACTGTCCCCAAGTGCGGTGACTGCGGCTCCAAGCTCTCTGGCGTAAGTCGACCCTGATTCCAATGGGAGGACAAGGACAATCGGGGATCGGCAAGGCGCAACGACCAGCATGTTCGGAGTCGAAGAGTGATCTTGCCCTTTCAATACTGGCTGTGCTGCGGCCACTGGCAAGATGTAGTTGTCGCAAGCCTTGCCGCTCCCGAGAATCAATTTGTTCCTCCACTACAGGCGCAGATTGACTGACCTCTTATTAGATCCCCGCCCTCCGCCCTCGCGAGTACTCCCAGATCTCGAAGCCCAAGAAGACCGTCCAGCGCGCCTACGGTGGTTCCCGATGCGGCAACTGCGTCCGTGACCGCATTGTCCGCGCCTTCCTGATCGAGGAGCAGAAGATCGTCAAGAAGGTTCTGAAGGAGCAGGAGTCTGGCCAGAAGAAGAAGTAAACGAAAAGCAGAATCACAAGCGCCAAATACAAATGTTTTGTTATTCCTGAGATTTTCGGAACTTTGGGAGAGGGGATGATGTCTTCGGGCCCCTCGTCTTTTTTCATCCCTCGTCTCTCTCCTCGAACCTGATGGACACAACGAAGAGGGAAACAGGGAGGGGCCTCGGTCGGTGACTCGAGGATCGGTGGTGAGGAGCTACGGTTCATTGCTTTGGTGTTCAATAGGGCAAAAGGGACTGCATGGTACATCGGGGACTTGTCCGGAAAGGCCTGTCTTCTGCTGTCTTCGGACTGCAATCTTCACCTTGGTGATTTGAATGAAACACGAACATCAAGGTCGTATGTGCCTGCCATTGTCATGATGTGATTTGCCCATGTCTCGAGCAGACATTGTAAAATTTGGATCAGGGCGGTATTACTGCTTTGAATATGGAGTAAAGCCATGTAGTGATCACCTCCCGAGTTGGCCATCGAGTGCGACTGTAATTGACCGGTCAGCACGACAGGCGTGAATAGGCAGATCGATGCGCGCCAGGATCATGACGTCCCGGCACCTCAAATTTCCAAACCCACCGGAGTCTACCACCAGTCGTTTCTCACACTACATCACAAACCACACCGCGCTTCACATCGCGCGAAAAGTCCAAGATATGTCATTGCGCAACCCCTTCTGCGGTTGCAGCGCATCGCGCGCCATTCGAATAAGTTCCTGTGTTCCCCGGAGCCGGCCATTCGCGCAACCTCGACCGATACGCTACCAACCTGTCGCCGCCACCCTGCCTCAGACGAGAAGATCGTTCAACACCTCCCCGCGCAGTCTTCGTTCCCCCGAAAACCAATCCGATGGCTCAGCGATGAGCCTCAATGACTTCAATGTCTTGGGCAATACACCAGCACCTGCGACTTCGGTCGACGTCTGTTTGCACGATGGCTTTGGTCTCAACAGCGGAGTGACAATCACTGGTGGCAGCGGCGCGCTTTTAGTAGATGGCGAAGCCTTCGAATGGAAGCCATGGATGATACTGGGGCACAAGCGTTTATTGAACAAGAAGGGCCAGTTCGAGCTGCCGGCCGAGGCCTTTGGGGTGTTCGACGTGCTATGGCCGCGACCAGGTATGTTGCCACAATCACCATATGCCAGCCGAACGTTTGCAGTCATACTAACCGTGGTCAGATCTTCTCATCATCGGCACAGGAAAGAGCATTGCTCCTTTGAGCCCAGATACTAGGAAAGCTGTCTCCGCGCTAGGGATGAGGGTGGAAGTGCTGGACACGAGGAACGCGGCAGCTCAATTCAACTTGTTGGCGACGGAACGCGGTGTGTCGGACGTGGCAGCTGTGCTTATACCCAACGGATGGAAAGATGGAGTCGGTGTTGAGGCCGTTACTGCCCAATGAAGCTACTAAGCGATGCGAATCCGAACTTTTGATGCAAGGCTCGGTTTCCTCTATGATACCAGTGTGAATATATCAAACACGTTATGTACTACCACTCCTCCCCGGGATCCGCATTTGACTTTGCAATTTCGAAGAGAATAAAATTCTCATCACCCTGAGCAGTGCACAACAATTCTTCCATCGAGCTTTTCCACGTGCGCCTTCTAGCATGTGCGTGATTGAATTATCCTTCACCAATCTGAACTCCCGGGTAGGCGCATTGTGAGAAAGGCACTTGCCTCGCGCTTCCGACAGGGTACGAAACAAGGGTCCACAACCAGGATCCAATGATGCGTGCCGGTGGGTGCACTATGACGCCTGGTTGGCCCCAAGGCAATTGGTAAGAGTGCCAAACAACGGCTAAAGTGGCCGTCATTCTTCATCTCATCTGACAGGACGAATTCTAAAATTTGAGCGTTCGTGGCCGACAACAACGGAGCCAACTGATCGAGTCATGCCGTGCGCATGATAGCCGTTGAGGACAGAAGCCTGCGCGACTGTTGGGGCGCGCCTGCTCCAGCAGAAAGTACCTTAAGGTAATGCTCTTCCTCCTCGCAGGCAGCTCAAGTCGAGAACAGCCTGCTTGAACTTCCTTGGAGACATCGTTATCAAGAAGGCGACTGAAAATTACTCGGAGTTCATCTTGCGCAAACAGAACTTGAATATTTTCCACAAGTCTTGGCACGTTGCCATACTGTGGTCCACGCGTGGCATCGCGTTGTGAATCCAATGGCGGATGAAAACAAAGCAAAACAATTGGATCCCCTGGCCTACGATGCTCATGATACCGATCCGCCTCTACTCAGGGACAACTCCGAATTCAAATCATATACCACCTCGCGATTCACGTACCCTTCGATTCGTACCTTCTTTCGCCAACATGCTAAAGCCCAGCAGCTTCCAGGGCCACTCCCTTTGCTTGTGTGCATCCCTGGTCTCGGAGGATCCGTTGCTCAATTCCACCCGCTGCTGAGCAGTCTCGTTGATTTGGCGCCATGCCTGTCAATGGATTGGCCCGGAGGCGGTCGCTCAAAGTTTGAACCGACGGACTGGGAAGCGTATTCCATGGAGGCACTTACCGAGCTGGTGGAGACCATCATTGAGAGCTATCGCGATCAGGAGGCAGAGCAAACAGTGGTTTTAATTGGACACAGTATGGGCACTGCAGTGTCTGCATGGATCGCGAATCGCCATGTCAAGCATACCACATCTCTGGCTAATTATGTCGCGGGTCTTATCGCGATTTGTCCGGCGTCAGGCCCGAAGAACGAGCAGCTTGTTACCATGGGTAGGCGACTCCTTTGGGTACCTGGCTGGCTGTTTAATCTCTGGCGGACTTGGGATCAAAAGGGTGGTCCTCAAAGTCCAAGTGTCAAGCGCTTTATCGGCGAAGACACAGATCCAGAGCTTGCGTTGCTGCAGTACAGATTTAACAAGCAGAGCCAGACTGCAGTTTGGAGACGTATGTTCTCCGGCTTGCTCCCAACCTTCAAAGATGGACAGCCGGAAGGCGGGATCCCTGGGCTAAGCGTATGGGCTGATTTAACCATACCGGTGTATCTCATCGCTGGGGAGAAGGACAACATTACGGCACCAGCTGAAATGGAGAAGATCGCGGCAGCGTTGAGGCGAGAGACTGACGGGGTATTTGGAGACCACACATCTCAACAGGAGGAAGTGGAAGCAGTGCCAGACACCGCTGCACCCGTCAACACTTCGGCTCGACCTCGAGATCATATCCCTCAGAGTATAGGCGACCTCACGGAGCAGGACTTCGAGCGTAGGGACACGAATACAAATGAGGCGTCGCTGGATCCCCATGACGATCCTCATGATGATCCCTCGACACCCCTTGAGAGCCCTGCCGACGTGCCGGCACAGCCACGATACCCAAGACAGGTGGTCGAAACAATGCTCATGCCTGCGCCGGCTACACATGCACTTCTGTACAGTCCTCGCTCAGTACGAGTTCTCGCAGGTCTAGTCTCGGATTTTCTAGCCACCAATATCACTGGTCGCCTATCCCTAGCCTGGCAGCTTCAGTATCTCTCTCGAGAAGGCAAATGGGACGTCAAGAACTTGAACAAATGGAAGTCTGTGACTCCGGTTTCGCATCCTATCGGTCCGGCCGACAAGCCGATCTTCCGTGCTCTCAAAACTCTCCGAGAGGCAGATGATGTACACTGCCCTCGCGAATTCGTCGCTAAATGGAGCAATACCATCAAAGATGTTATTGACATCTCCAAGGACCAGCCAGTCTACGATTCAGGAGGCTTAGAACGTGCTGGCATTCATTATCACAAATTTCCCACAGTCTCCAAGATTCCACCTCAAAATGAGGAGGTCGAGGCTTTCATTAAGCTCGTCAATAAACTGCGAGCGATGCAGGAAGAGCGGAGCAAAGAGGAAGAGTGGGAAAACAATGGCAAGGACTGCGTTATCGGGGTTCATTGCCATTATGGATTCAACCGCACGGGCTACTTCTTGGTCTGCTACCTCGTTGAGCGATGTGGCTTTGGTGTGAAGGAAGCTATAGAGGCCTTTGCGAAGGCCAGGCCAAACGGGATCAGACATTCGCACTTTTTGGACAAGCTGTATGTACGATACAGTGTGGAGCAACACGAGGCAGAGTCTGCCTAGACTTGAACGGGCAATTGTTGGCTTGTGAGGGAGCATGGGTCATCACAAAGGCAGTATTTGATTCACAGGACGGCGGCAGGAACAGTCGTGAATCTATCCTTGCAAGCAAGAAGTTATTATGGAGGCCGCGACTTACAAGTAGGGGCGCAAATTCTATTCGACGTATCATCGGAGTCAAACGGTATCGCGAGGGCGGTTGGGTAGCATGATGGGTATCCAATACTGTTGTTACTAGCAATATGACTATTCCGACACTCTTGATATCCCGGCTCGTGCATCGTCCAGATCTATCCAAACATGCCGCTAAAAAATGATGCTACCGGTGTATGATTTCGCCTCATAGAGATAGAAAAGTGTCGCAGGAAGATGTCTTTGCCTATTTGGCAAGAATATCGCGACGGTGGTACTCATCAATGGGCATATCGAAATTGAGAGCACTAACGTCCGGCATGTCCATCTTGTCCTTCAACTCCTGGGTGATCGCGTCCACATCAACATCAAGGTACGTCCTGAGGAAGACACCAACATCCGTGTTCTCGACATTTCGTCGCGAGCCATCGTTGAGGCCCTTGGGGTCGGAGCTATAGATGTTCACATCGACAGCTGTGTGGCCGTGTGTGCTCCAGCCCACATGTGCCCTCAAGGAGATGATTTCAGTAAGGTGGTAGATAGCATCGGCAGGGAAGCTGACGAATTTGCTCAGTTCTGCTTCAGTGGCGTCGGTGATGCCCAGGCCAGACACGATGAGCTCATCGTTGACCCATGATTTGATCTTGTCTGCAGACTCTGGGTGAGTCCTTGAGGTGATGTGGTCCTGGAAGCGGGCTGCAAGGTACTCGCAAGAGGAGGACGCGTTTGCGAGGACTTGGGGATACCAGTTGTAGACTGGGAGATGTCCAGGAGGCTGAATAGCGGTGGCAAGGCCACCGGTCTCGTGATCACTGGTGGCAACAAGAACCGTCTCAGTGTCGGACTGCTCGATAAAGTCGAGCACCGCCTTGAAGGCATGATCATACTCGATGACCTCGTTCACCTGTGCGGCGGGGTCGTTGAAGTGGCCAGCATGATCGATGCGGCTTCCCTCGATCATGAGGAAGAAACCCTTGTCGCTATCGGCGGTGGCAAGCTCGAGCGCTCGAAGAGCAGTAGTAGCCATCTCGCTGAGACTCGGGTAAGTGTCGTTCATGTTTCGGCGATCGAGCTCGAATGGTATATCGTTTGACGCAAAGAGGCCCATGAAAGGTAATTGAACGTTATTGCCACCCTTCAGGGCGTTGAAACCCTTACGTGAGTCTGCGTATGTCCAGTTGTATTCCTCCTGAGCCATCTTAACAACATCGATGTCGTCCAGTCGACAGCTACCTTCGGTAGTGTTGGGCAGGAAGTGGCAGCGGCCACCACCAAGCATGAGGTCAACCGATCGACCAAGAACGCCGTCACCAATCTCCTGACGGGCAATATCGTCCTCCATGACCCGCATGAGGACGTGACTGGCGAAGCAAGCCGGTGTTGCATCCGTGATATCGGTTGTGACGACGAGACCGGTGTGGTAGCCCGCACGCTTGGCAGCCTCAAGAACCGTCCCGCAAGGCTCGTAGTCCGGCGTGACGGAGATGGCGCCGTTGTAGCTCTTTTTGCCGCAAGAGAAGGCTGTAGCACCAGCCGCGCTATCTGTGACGAGAGAGTTGCTGGACCGAGTTCGGCTGGTTCCCCAGAAATGCTGGTCGAGTACCAGGGTATCGTCGATTGGAAGGTCGTCAACGAGTTGACGGTAGCTGCGAGTCAGGGAGAGCGTGGCAGGACCCATTCCGTCGCTGACCATCATGACCAAATTCCTCTTGGTAGGAGCATGGCTGCGTGAGGTTTGCTGGTCGTGTTGAACCCAGACAGCGAGTACGATCACTGCGGCTGTAGCAAGTAGTGCCCAGATGAAGAGGGCGACCTCTCTGGTGCGGCTCGTAGTCTTCGGTGTGGTCTCGGTGTCGTTGTCGATATTCTCCTGGCGATCCTGATCCGCCAGAAGGGGAGAGTTCTCATCCGCCATGATAGATGCCTTTGCTTGTAAAGACACAAATGGCAGCCGTGTTGAGGAGCGAGGAAGATGGAGAAGTTGGAGAAGCGGGATGGGGAAAGCATGAATGACGTTCTAGGCCCCGTTCGGCAGCGGGTGTCGATGGTGGCTGGGCGCGAGGTCCGGTGCCTGAGCTCCCCGCAGCTTCAGTGGAGACCGTGCAGGTCAAGAGCCATTGCAGCCATGTGATGCACCAAGATGCATCACGGGACGGACATTTGCATGTGTGAGATAGCATGTGAGTATTCACCCAGCTGAATGTGCTGATAACACAACAGCGGAAGCATAGTGATTGCGTTGCCCTTCGTAGACTGTAGCGCCCATTTGCAGCCTAACAAGCGACATGCCCGATGCCGGACGATAGCCACGGAAAGGCAGGTATGATAAGGCAGGGCACCCGATAAGGGTCATTCGGAAAACTCCCGAATCGGACCAGCAGCAGACCTGGCGACGCACATCTAATCAAGGCAGATCCTACGGATGGCTAGGAGGCTTTTGCAGATTCATGTTCGACCCTCACTGCAAAGTTAGTGATCTTAGAGTATGAGCCTCGAATATTAGTCTTGACATCTTCCCGTCCACCCTGTGATGGGCTTGACGTACTTCCATCTCGTATGCAGCCCAGGTCTGACTAGATCGCTGCTGAATGACCATTGGATCTGAGCGTGCTCTCTAGACTTGCATTCAAAACCAAGTCGGACTCGGCTCAATGCCAGCTCCTTCATGCACGCCCTTGCCCTCACGAATGATCATATTGTCTGAAGTAACAATTGATGACACCTTCAAAACCCTGGCCTCCGAGCTATAGACCGTTCGGTTGTTTCGGAAGACAGCCTTGTCCTCCTCTTGTTCTCTTCCATCCCTTTTCTGCGCGCTTATCATGACTGTCATCGTGAAACCTCAGCGACTTGTTCGGGTTTCACGCCCTGCTGTTGGCGACTAGGGTCTCATCCCCCGCGTTCAGCCTCAGCGGCTGAACGGTGCAACACAGTGGACAAGCTCGCTGAAGATAAGGTGGCTCTAGGCGCCAACACCAACGCTTGTAACCCCCCTGACGCGCTGTCACTCGCTGTCATCACAACCAAGCCTGCCAACAGTTTCTCCCCTGCTGTCTGTCGTCTCATCTGCTGCTTCCTCCCCTACAAACATCATCCCCATGATCCGCGAACTGAAACCATCTGCGTCGGAAGCCAGCAAACAATTCTGCGACCCTGGCGATTTCCTCGGATGCAGCCTTTCTGCAAGTGCAGATGATGCGACCGCCATGGCCAAAACGAAACTACTCATCGTCGCTCACCCGCTCGTGTAAGTCTGGGCGTCGGCCATTGAGCTGCGACCAGGGCTTTGCATCTCATGAAACGCGATTGACTCTTTGCTTGACGATGAAATGAAAGGGATAGCCCGACCGGTGAAGCCTTTGGCTAACATCGGCGGCCGACCTTGTACGCGTGCATACAAGTGTATCCGCGGATTCGAGAGATCGGCCATCTATAAGATCGGCACCAGGACCCGTGTTGGCCAGCTCCCGGCCTGCTTGTGTCTAGCTATAGCTGACTCTGCTCAAGGTCGTGAATAGCTTCATTCCTTTCGTTCATCTTCTTCTTGTCGTTCCTTTACTTCTTCCTCTGGATAGGATCCTGCTGTGCAGACTTACATTCATTCTTACATTCGCCAGCCTGATTCCGAATACCTACCCATCCTTTGAAATCACCATCACAATCGTTATGATTTCGAAAATCTCCAAAGTATTCCTTCTCGCAGGAGTGACTGTGGCGACTCCATTCGCTCGTCGCCAAGTCAATGAGCTCAACCGAGAGGCTACTGAGGAGGCACACCAACGCGATAACACTGCGACTCGTGCCTTCTCTGACGTGCAGATCACGACTTCAGACGGACGGTGCTTGTCGGTTGATGAGCTATCCGGAGACTTCCGCGCAAACTTGACCCCTGTGCAAGTTGTTGACTGTGGCAGCACAGATGGCGAGGGTTGGGACGTCATCACCTCAGGAGCCCACAACGATAGAGACGGCCAGATGCTAGTCGTGAGCACTCTTACTCAGGCTTGCCTCAACTTCGATCCTCGTCGAGCCGCCGGCAACCAGGTTTTGCTCTTCTCTTGCGGTGGCAGGGCCGATGGAGGCGGTGAGGTTGCTACCTCTCAGCTCTTCGCTTTTGATGGCCAGGGAGGACCTCTTGCCTTGACCCCGGACAATGCCAACGGACAGTGCCTGACAAGCAATGGAGGTGTCCTTGACATCGCCGCCTGCGCGGACGGAGATGCCAACCAGAGCTTCACCATCGGAGGTGCTCCTTCTGGAGACAATGGGAGTGGCAATGACAATGGCGGCTCGGATGACCAGCCCACACCGGAGCCTCCAGTTGAGGATCCTTCGGAGTCTGCACCTGCTCCCGTGGAGATACCTGTTGAAGGTACCTCAGTGGAAAATGCGCCGTCGACGACCGCTGCTCCTCGTCCTGTGCGCACTCGTACACGTCGGCCGAAGAAGCACAAGCACAGGAAGACCAGCTGCACCACTCCCGAGGGAATCATCCCAGACGTCACTCCCGATCCTACCCCTTCAGTCTCTGAGATCGTCGCTGTGACCACGACTGATGTCGACGAGCAAGCCTCAATAACCGCTGCCCCAACCTCTGCTCCCGTCGGCAATCCGACCGAGCCTGTCCCGGTTTCTCGTGCCGGTGGCGTGCTCAACCCATCAGCCGCCGCTGAGGCGCATGAGTTCGATAGCAAAGCGACACGCCCCATTCAGAGCGTCAACATTCGCGCATCAGATGGTCGTTGCCTGTTCGTTGATCCCACGGCGGGCGATTTCCGACAGAACCTCATCCCAGTCCAGCTGAAGGACTGCACCGAGGAGCCCAATCAAAAGTTTGACCTTGTTACCGAGGGCAAGCACAATAACGGCGATGCTGGACGAGCGCTTCTTGTGAATGTTTTGACAAAAGGCTGCATCAGCTTCGACAACCGTAGACAAACGGGTGATACCGTCACAATCTTCTCCTGCGGCGGTCGAGCAGCTGGTGGTAAGTTCTTGTTCCTCTTCTCATGTTTCTACAAGCTATAGACTGACCATTGTATAGAAGGTGAGACAGATAATGCTCAGCTATATCCCTTTACCGAGGACGACATTCCTACAAACCCATCAGAGGCCATCAACATTGTGCTTGAACCACTGTCTGGCAATGGGGACTTTTGCCTGGTCGCTGGTGATGATCGCCTTGAGTCCGTGTCTTGCGATGGAGGTGATTCGCAATCATTCGAGATCGTGAAGGTACTATGATCGACGTGATCAGCATGTGAAGCTTTATGGGACGACGACTATCATGTCGCTGGGCCGGCGAATATCTTTTTCTTGTACTGTATTATATTACCGTTTCGCACAACTTGCTTTTGGTCACTTGATTATCAGCGCTTATATATGCCACCATCTTTCGGCTTGTACCCGTATCGCGTGTCTCGCACTGTGAGTTGCTCTGCGATGAATGTGGTCGAGTCGCAAGTCACGACTGAGTGTGAAATTGGAAGGCAAAATTTAGTTGCATGGATTGTCATTGCTCAAAAATTACCTGATGTACGCTCCAGGACGTTTGCGCCTCTTCTTTCTCAATGACACCACATGTCTCCTCTGTAGAAACCTGACTAACCAGTTGTACAAGATCTCCCTTCCGAGCACCAGCAATGTAACACATGTCGTGGGGGCAGCACAGACCCAGCTGCAAGGCGTTAGCACCGGTTACCATCGCAACTGATCGGGAAATGAGAAGGTCACTTACAAGTACCAGATCCCATTATGGATCTCAGGAAAGTCTGGTTCGTAGAAATTCATTCCGAAGAAACCAGTGATGAATGTGAGAGGGAGGAAAATAATCGTCACGATCGTAAGTTGCTTCATGGACTCGTTCTGATGGGCGGATAGGGTGTTGAAGATGAGGTTGATGAGGTTATCGGAGGATTTCTTGAGAGCCGAGAGGTTCTCTGTGATAATTATGCAGTGATCGAGAACATCGCCGAGATATGTATGGGTCATCTGAGTGATGATGACACCGGCCTCTGGCTGTTCTAATGCTCTCATCGCCTGCTCCTGCTCGAGGGGCGTTTTGTGATCGCGGAGGACGTTGATGATGTTCTCGATTGGATTCAGGAAACTCAGCATCTTGTTGATCTCACTGATGCAAACATATAAGCTTCGACTCTGCCTGATGTTGGGCGCGGTCAGAGCATCAAGCTCAAGGTCGCCAATGATGTCGGTGTAGACTGCGGTGAGCGGGAAGGCCAGGTCAATGATGGCATCTAAAATAGCCTGTACGAGGAGAGAGCCATCGTATGATGCCCTGAGAGTCGTGCCGTGAGTCTCAAGTCGTGTGATGATAGGGCGCTCGACATCTCCCGCAGAGACCTCGAAGAAAGAGATGACTGTATTGTCCGAAGTCAGGAAGATAGAGACCTGTTCAGCAGAAACCGCCATCTTCCAGGGCGCGAGAGACGAGTGCAGCTCCATGTACTCTGTCCTCGCTTCGTTGCCAGAAGCGTGATATCGCTGCAAGCTGCGCACCATGGAGGTCTGCAAGAGGCTGTGATGGTAGGCCGGCTTGCCATCAGAGCCAGAGGGGCCAGCTCCATTCCCATACATAGATTTCTCCTGATCTGGGTCTGGCTTCCTTGTGCTTCTCCACAAGTCTCTGAAGGAGTCTCTCAGGGCGGCGAATGACCGCCGCGAATACGTGCTGTCAGTGTCGGTCGAGTCATCTTCCTCCTCAACCAAGTGGACGAGCTTCTGAAGGGTGAGCACGAGGAAGGCATGATTGGGGTACCTTTCTGCTGTGTCAGTGACCTTCCAATGATTAACGAGTTGCGCCAACTTACCAGTCTGTCTTTGTGCGATTCCTGATGTTCATGATATCCTCAAGAGCTAGCTTGTGCAGGCCCTTCTTCTCGCCAATAGCCTGGATGACATCCCAGCTCAAGCCATTGACATTGATCCAACGGCATTTCGCCCAGTCTTCCCTCGGCGAGTTCTCTTCTAAGAACTCTATGAAATCATTGTTCTCGAAATGTCTTTTGATCATCCGATGGTCATTGAAGTCAACGACTGTGATCTCACAGTCGGCCGTCAAGGGTTCCGACCCGTGCCCACCATTTGGGAGCAATGGATCATAGCCAGGTTCTGAGCCAGGTTCCCACCCGGGGCGAGCCTTGTATGTGTGATCGAAGTCTTCGTAGTCCTCGACATTCTTGAACGCTGCAGCCTTCGCGCTACGACGTCTCAGTATTGGCGAGAAGTTGGGGTTGCCGCTACCTCCGCCCGCAGTGTCTCGGCCAGTGCCTTGTGCAGCGGCATCGGATCGTGCGCGCGGCCTGGTGTCGCGCCCTGCACTCGTATCGACGGACAAGCCAAGAGGCGATGTCGCAGGTAGGTTTATGGTCTGGGTGTCGGATGGCGGCTCTTCGCGCGCTGGAGAGGCCTCGGCGAGCGTTGGCAGAGTGGACCGCCGCGCCGGCTTCTCGGCCATTGTAGCGCGAAGTCGGGGGGTCGCGGTTTTGGTTATTGCTGTGTGCAGTTCGGCATTGTGATCGGAATGCTTGGTGCTAGAGCGCAAATCGGGTCATGGTCGTTTTGGAGCTGTGCGCGTCGAATGCGTTGATGGTTGAACCTGGTGACGTCCGTGATGAGCACTGCCCGCCGAGTGAGGTAGCTTGGCACCATTCCGTTTCCCTAACCTCCGTTGAAAGTCCGGTGTCTCGATACTTTCCACAACTTTTTTCAATTTGTTTCGTTGCGACAACGAAGAAAAGTATGTTGTCTCATACTTCCTGTTTCTCAGCATATCGTTGCAAAATGACTTCGTAGTCATTTGCCCAAGCATCAAGCCAGGTAGAAGCGCCGAGGATCCTCCCCGTCCAGTAAGTGTCGATATAGGACGCCGCTTCGACGCCTTTCGACAATGCCATCACTTTATTGATGTACTCTCGCATGCGCACATCCTCCTTAGCGATCAGACTACTTTCCTTGAAGGTGCTCTCAGGGCCATTGACCGTGATGAACACCTGGACTAGTATCCGGAGCGCGTACATTATTGTAGGCACAAATACCGCTGACGGAGCGGCGAGCACTTCATCTGCTCCCAAAGCCTCACAAGCCTCTATGGCCCCTTGGCACGCAGCGATGAGATTTGCGATTGCTGTGGCCGCCGCTGTTGTGACGATGGGCGGTGCCGCGAAATCCGTAACTGCCAGGTTCGGGGCGACATGAGGAGCAATAAATGTGCCTTTGTTTGTTGGAGTGTGAAGCACGATCTCGTTGAGATAAATGATGAAGATATAAGACCAAAAGTGCACCATTGGATGAAGCAGCAAGTCTGGGGGTGCCGAGAGCTTCCACTCCTGAAAGCGCTGGGTGAGAACGGCGATTTTCCGTTGACTTTCTTCGCTGTTAATGTCGTAGAACGAGTTGAAATTGCAGAGTTCCAGTTCCTGTCCAACTTGCTGGCAAAGCCTGATCAAGAGGACGATCTGGCAAAAGAGACGATCTTCGGGTCGTCCATTGTTTTCGACTCTTCTCAAGCTCGTCTCGTGCTGTTTTGACCACTGGAACCTGTCAGGCCGGCGCACATTGAGTGCATACATGGCAGCACAAACGTAGCATGCAAGCCACGTCCTTCCTGAGTCATCGTCTTGGTGACCATCCATCCTGCGAAAGTACACGGCTGGCGACCCAGGGAATTCTGGACCCCCAAGCCCAATGTCGATGGCCATCTCCATGGCAAGGCGCGAATACTGATGACAGTGGCCGGCTACCTCGCCCCGAGGAATGCGATGCCAGAATGAAGCCGTGAGAAGGGCTCTGACCATTTCCTGGTTCTGAGCACCATCGACGAGTATGTAGCGTGCGCAAAAATCAGTGGCACCGTTGCAAAGCACGTTTGCTTTCGTGACAGAATCTTGACATGCTTCGGCAGCCATAGGGAAAGCCACAACCGTGAGCAGTAGTAGAGGCGAGTTCCTGCGTACATCGTCCAGGTTTTGGCTCGAAAGGTTGGCAGGGCACCAAACAGCTTTGTATCCATGGCTGTACGCATCCAGAGCCCTCTCCTGGTCTTCCCTGGATGTATGCGAGTCTAAGAAAGCCAGGACATCGTCGGCAGCACTGGTTGATTTGCCGGTCTGTTGGTAGGCCTCGGGCGTTACTGGGGCCTTGCCTCCACTCGAGACGCTGTCCGCTGGGGTCAGACCAGAGGTCTGACTGTCCCTCTCGCGCAGAGCTGCCGACAGCGCTTCTACTTGCGATTCAAGTTCGGCGATGCGATTTCGTTGCAGTCTGGAAGGAGCTGGGACGCAGCCGAGACCCAGGCGTTGGCATCGAGTGCACGCGGTCCCGTCGGCGTCACCACTCGGCACCTCGCATTTGATCTTCAGTCCATGGCATGCCTCGCATGCGCGTATCCTCTTCTGTGGCTTCATCTTCAAACCAACGACACGACGCTCCTTTGGGACAATCGAATGATCTTTTGCTCACTTTTGGTCGATTGCAGCATGAGTTTTTGGTCCATGAATCAAGATGCGGACGCGGGAAACGACGTTGAGGTACACCAATTCCGGAAGTCTCCACTGCCAAGCCACGACGAGGCTTGACAACCAGAATGTTCACTTATACACTTATACGCACTAAGCAGCTTTTGATCCTCGTGTACTGATGAACACAAGAGTGCGAAGGCGAGCAATGTGGAATTGCCTTGATTGGTCTCGTCGCAGTATGTCTTGTTGGCGACTTTTGCGACCAGTGGTTGTGACAATAGACTGGGCGCCTCTTCTATCACGACCAGTGCAATGAAAGCGGTAGTTCCTATGACTTGCACTTCTTTATCTCTCCGCATCTACATGTTTCCTCAGACAATTGTTGACGCTCTATTACCCCATTTGCACTATTGGCCGAGAGAGGCGTTGCCTGAGCGCACACACACACACAGAGCCAAGGAGGTTTGCGATCTTGACACATGAGGCGATACATGAGCAATATACGCCCTAAAACAGATGCATAGATTCCTCGAGGCTTCAGACTGCCACTAAAGATCGATCTCGCTCGCAGGTCGGGCAAGGTTCGCGCGCCAGTGGTGCTTGTTGACCGGATCCCTCTGGTACACATTGATCTCGAAGAACTTGTTGTGACCACCGCAATTGTAGTTCTTGTAGCTAGTCCTTGATCAGTCTGGCCTTCTATCAAATACGAAGGAGTACTTACGTGTTAACCTTCTGGAAGTTGGCTTGAATCAACGCGCTGGCGTCCACCTCGATGAAATCCACTGGTACGCCACTGCCAGGAACGAAGTATCGCGTGGTTTCAAGTGGTCCAAAATTGACTTGCTTCACCAGCTGAATTGCATAGCCTTTGTCTAACATGATGCCCGAGTCGATGGATTCGTCGATTCGCGACTCTCGAGGGAAGCCAGCCCAAGACACAAAAGCTGTGAACTTGTCCTCATGAAGGAGACGCTGTGGACGATATGGCTGGATAGTCTGACAACAGAATAGAGACGAAGACATGGTGAAAAACACTGAACGAATCGGTGCAACGGAAAGCCAGCACCAATGAAGCAGATGCGTTGAGCTTTCGAGGACCTTGACCTTCGACCTATGCTGCCTTACTTATGCTCACACACTCTCTTCGACATTGGCCTTCCAAAGGCGACTTTCTAGTCCCAAAACGAAGGCTGCATATTTTGTGGCATACTTGAAGGCCACCCGCGGCGCTATTCATGCTACAACTCCAACATCGGGGTTCAGGTCCATTTTCGCGGCCTGGGATTAGCCAATTGCGACAGCCTCATGCAGCCTGCATCAGCCATGCAGATTTTGTGGCATACTTTGGCGTTACGGCTTGTGATTCGATGACTGCTATCTGAGTGGCATTACCTACGGCATCAATTGGAATTTCGCGGAAGCTCTTAGATCGCGTTCTCCCACTTCTGTTTCGTGCTCGGTTTTCTTCTTTCTTCTTCACGTTTGGCCCTGGTGGTCATATCGCGCAGCCACTCCTTCAGCCAATCGTCACCACATTTACTTCTAACCTGTGCTTTCTGGACTATTCTTTCTTTGTTTACCCTTCTCTGCCGTCCACTACAGTCCCAGGCTCGATCTCACTTTCTACTTCCTAAGCGCGGAAAAGTCCATTTCAAACCAAGACCTAGAGGACACCAATGAAAATCACTTACACTATCTCGCTCATGTTGCTCCTCTATGGACCTTTGTTGGGAGTGGCGGTCCGCTCCCGGAGTACGAACGTGCACCAGGGACAAGCACCGCAGGGCCTGCTGGACAGGACGGCCAAGGAGACGAAGAAGGACAGTCCAATCAGACCCCAGAAAACCAACAGCAGATCTACCACGATGCAGAACAGTCCTCATCAAGTCAAGGCTGCCACAGCTGTCCAGAGTGTGGCAAAATCCTCTCCAGCAAGCCAGACCTCACGTGAGTATTGCAAGTGCCCAATACAGCTTCGCCCACTGATCCGATATATAGGCGACACCTCAAGCAGCACAACCGTCCTTTCAAGTGTCAAGCTCCCAACTGTGTGAAGGCATTCGCCTTGAAGACAGGTCTCCAAAGACATGTCAATTCGGCTCACCCTTCTCCAGGGGGCCAGCAGAGGTGGTACTGCCAAGTTCCAGGCTGTACCTACAAGCTGGCCGTAGACGGGGCTGCACGCAAGGATAGCCTCGATAGGCACATGTTGAAAAGACATAGGCACATGTTCGCAAGGCATAGCTGATCAAGCAAATGGCTCTATGCCCCAGATAGCATCAATTCACTCATTATTGCTGTACTCCGATTTCGACGTAGGCATGTTGGCTCGAGATGATGGAATTCAATGGGCTCAAAGAAGCTCTTTGGACTTCTGAGTTAATATACATTTGTTGTGTTACTGGCCGAACTCCTTATACGCGAAAGCGTACATCGCTGTGCTCACGTCGTGACTTACACGAGCTGCCTCGGGTTGGGGTTACGGTGCAGGCAACAGCGCCCCACCAACTCTCAGCCGTAACAAAACCATCAACGCGTTCACGATCCATCACTCTCACGCTCAAGCACTTGTCATTTCTTTCTGCATTGGAGCGAAGTAAACAGTCTCGGACTCATTGTTGATCATCATGAGCGCGCGGCCTGCTGGCGCGGCCCCAAATGAGGATGCAGAACATGAGGACGAGATCCAGTATGGTTCCGTGGGGATGACGCGGGAAGAGCTGGACCAGGAGTAAGTCGTGAGACCTTCGTTTCTTGTCAGATCCTTAGACTAAATGTGTGGCTACAGGTACCCAAATAGACCAAGGAATCATTCTAGGACTTTGAACTTCTCGGATCTGTTCAGGAATCTCTTCAATCCTCTCAACGAGAACAAGAAACAGCCCAGCGGCGGCCAACAACGCAAGAGAGGACCGCAAGCAACCAAATTGTCGCCGCAGGAGCAGCGTCGGCACATTATTGAACGATTTATCGGAAGATGGAGAAAAGAAGTCGGAAATGATTTCTACCCGGCTTTACGACTTATTCTGCCGGACAAGGATCGCGATCGTGGCGTTTACGGTCTGAAAGAAAACACCATTGGCAAGCTCCTCGTGAAACTTATGAAGATCGACAAGAACTCCGAAGACGGGTTCAATTTGCTT
The DNA here is from genome assembly GCA_021347865.1 of Sarocladiaceae sp. CBMAI 1973. Taxonomy (NCBI): domain Eukaryota; kingdom Fungi; phylum Ascomycota; class Sordariomycetes; order Hypocreales; family Sarocladiaceae; species Sarocladiaceae sp. CBMAI 1973. The sequence continues at coordinate 57,515 of WNLN01000080.1, read as the reverse complement.
CACTGGAAACTTCCAGGCCAAACCACAGCTTCTCGTCTCGCAGGAGACTTCGCCGGTCGCTGCTTCGAGATCATTTCCAAACGACCCATTCTTACCGATGACGGGACCATGTCCATTGCAGAGGTCAACGAGCAGCTTGACAAACTAGCTGCATCAGCTGGTGAGGCTGAGAACCTGCGAGTGTTCGAGGTTTTCTACAACAAGATGAATGCTGAGGAGATGATGTGGCTCATTCGCATCGTTCTGAAGCAGATGAAGGTTGGAGCCACAGAGCGAACTTTCCTCGACCTTTGGCACCCTGATGGTGAGGCGCTTTTCAACGTGTCTTCAAGCTTACGACGTGTCTGCTGGGAGCTCTACTCTCCCGAGGTGCGCCTTGAGTCTGACGAAGCAGGTATTGCAGTCATGCAGTGCTTTCAACCGCAACTAGCACAATTCCAAATGCCGGCATCCTTCCAGAAGATGATCGATCTCCTGAGACCGACAGAGGAAGACCCAGAGTACTGGATTGAAGAGAAACTCGACGGCGAACGAATGCAGATGCACATGGTGGAGGATCCGTCACATCCTGGCGGCAGGCGATTCTGCTTCTGGTCCAGAAAGGCAAAAGACTATACTTACTTGTATGGTAACGGTCTCCAAGACGACAACTCAAGCTTGACACGACACCTCAAGAACGTTTTCGCGAAAGGTGTGCGCAACATTATCCTTGACGGCGAGATGATCACCTGGGACATGGGCGTGGACAAGATAGTTCCTTTCGGCACCCTCAAAACAGCGGCGCTCGCGGAGCAACAGAACAAGACAGGTTCCGATGCTACAGGACATCGCCCTTTGTTCCGAGTGTTTGACGTTCTCTTCTTGAACGACAAGCAACTCACTCAGTACACACTGCGCGACCGACACAAGGCCTTGGAGAAGGCCATCAACCCTGTTCACAGACGCCTGGAAATCCATTCATATACGAGCGCCACCTCGGCAGATGCCATTGAGCCGCTACTGAGGGAGGTCGTCGCGAATGCGTCAGAGGGACTAGTCCTAAAGAACCCTCGGTCCATGTACCGACTCAACAGCCGAAATGACGACTGGCTCAAGGTCAAGCCTGAGTACATGTCGGAATTTGGCGAATCCTTGGACTGTGTTATCATTGGCGGGTACTATGGATCTGGAAGACGTGGAGGCCGATTGTCAAGCTTCCTTTGTGGTCTCAGAGCCACACAGAACCACATCAGGGCTGGAGCCAGCCCCGAGAAGTGCTTCAGCTTCTTCAAAGTGGGCGGTGGCTTCCGAGCTGAAGACTACGCGGAGATCAGACATCGAACGGAGGGTAAATGGATCGAATGGGATCAGAAGAACCCCCCATCTGAGTACATTGAACTAGGCGGAGGTGAAGCACGACAATATGAGCGGCCAGATATGTGGATTCGGCCAAAAGACTCGATAGTCATCTCTGCGAAAGCCGCCAGTGTTGGACCTTCAGACCAGTTCGCAAAGGGCTTCACCTTGAGGTTCCCGCGATTCCGAAGACTGCGGTTGGATCGAAGCTGGGACACAGCTCTGTCCTTGGAAGAGTTTGTGGAACTCAAGAAGAGGGTTGAAGAGGAGGCAAAGGACAAGGCGATGACGGTTGAGGATCGGAAACGTCGAGCGCCGAAGCGTATCAAACGGGAGCTCGTTATTGCTGGAGAGGATGCAGCACCAGCTGTCTTCGCAGGCCCGAAGACCAAGGTCTTTGCTGGACTCGAGTTCTGTGTCCTGTCAGAGTCTGCGAAACCGTTCAAGAAGACCAAAACACAGCTGGAGAGCATTATCAAGGAGAACGGGGGCACAGTATCACAACGAGCAGTGCCCGGGTCTGACATGATCATCATCGCCGATAAAAAAGTCGTCAAAGTCGCCAGCCTGATCAAAGGTGGCGGTGTGGATGTTATTCGGCCGAAATGGATACGTGACTGTACCGAGCAGAACTTCGACGCAGGAACGCCGCTTCCATATGAGAGCTCGCATCTCTTCCACGCAACTGAGGCCTTGGCTGAAGCTGCGACGTTGAACACGGACCAGTATGGCGACAGCTACGCAAGGGATGTGCCAGTTGAGGAACTGCGGGAGATTATGGATGGAATGCCCAAGCTGGAAATTGCGAACTCGTTCGACAAAGCGAACTTCCTGGAGGAGCTGGAGTCTCGAGGCAAAGGGCTGTCCGACCTTCGAGGTTGGATGTTTAGTCGCTGCGTCGTTTCCTTCTGTGCAGCTGCTACTGGCGACCAGAAGACGGCAGATCGACTTTCCGGTCTAGTGAGATACGCTGCTGGACGGTGTGTGGATGAACGAAAGGACGACGACGTCACACACGTAGTGATCGTCGGAGAAGATCCCATGGAAGCTGGCGAGTTGGCAGATAAGGTCAGAAGAGAGCTGTCAGAAAGACGACAGATGTCGCGAATAGTGTCAGGAAAGTGGGTTGAAGACTGCTGGGCAGAGAAAACAGTGTTGGACGAAGAGCGTTACACTGTTCAGTGAAGATATGAGTAGGGGTATGGACCAAAATAACTATGATTAAGTAAGGCTTCTACAGTACGCACACCATGGTCTAAGTCCCTCAAACGCCGTGAATATCCCATACGCACAATCACTTTCCGATAGTCAGGAATAGTCGGTCGCCAATATCTCCCAAGCCAGGCTTCAGCATACCCTCCTTGGTCAGCTCTGGGTCCACGCCCGCGAGCCAGATCTCCGTGCCCTCAGGCCACTCTCTTGCGACGGTTTGTACGCCCTCCTCAGCACCAACCACGGCCAGGACCAGGATACGCTTGGCACCCCACTCGCGTAACGTGGCTATGGCGGCTGCACAGGTGCCTCCTGTCGCGATGATGGGATCGACGATGATGGCGAGGCTGCTAGCTGGAGATGCTGCGTTCGACGCTGACGAGGGAATGTGATGGGGAAGGTTGTTGTAGTATTCGACGGGATCGAGGGTGGTTGGCTCGCGGTACATGCCGAGATGATGGACTGGGACCGGGTCGGGGAGGATGGTTTGCACAGCTAGAGGGGATCAGCACGGGTGGACAGTAAACAGAGTGTGTTCCGCGAATTCCGAACCTTCCACCATGCCAAGTCCAGATCTCAAGATAGGAACGATGCACATAGTCGACGGTGATACTGTTGTGGTCGTGTACTCGAAGCCGATAGGACTAACATCCTGTTGGGCATGTAAGAATTCTGCCTAGCAGTAAAGCTCCGAAAAGCTTACCTTTGGACCATCTACGGCCTCAATTGAGGTCGCGAGAGCTTCACAAGACAGAATCAAGGCAATATCATTGATGAGTTGCTTGGCATCCTTCGAACCAGCTGATTTCGACCGGAGTTGGCTAAGCTTCGACCGAAGAGCGGGGTGTTTGGAGACGTGTACATGCGACGGGAGAGAAGACATTGCGAAAGACAATCAGTGGATTATACCACCGTGAAAGGCGCGAGAGAAGGACGCGATATCGAGGAGCGAGATCTATGAACAGAACAGCGGCAAGAGAAGGTGGTTGTTAAGTCGTTGAAGGGAGCTGGAGGTTGGTCGTGATAGCGATGGTGGTGGGATGCGGGGCACGCGCTGGGTTGCTTTGGCGGGATAGCGGATCCTTTAGTGGGGGAGATAAGCGACAGGGTGCGGGACGGTGGAGATGCTAACAGTTTCATGCTCCAAGATACGTCCGAGCGTAGGCTTGTTCTTGCTGATATTGTGTAAAGATGCGATTGAAATGTATATTTGGTGATTTGAAATATGACTTGTGTCTCATCTTAGCATACACAGGATTTACGGCACTGACCTCAGGGTAAAAGTCTCACAGAACCTTTTGCACTGGCATAACTTACCTACCGTACCTGTTTACTTACCTAAGGAAGCTATCGCTACCTCATTTACATGCTTCCAGTAGCTCTTCTGCTTTGGCGAGCCCTCAGCTAATATGTGTTATGATGCTTTGTTCACCTCTTATTATAGCCTTATTGTGGCTCATACTACTCATTGTCATCGTGCGACCTGATGTCTTGAATGTAAGTCCTTCGGCTTGATCCACTCTAATCGTCTCCTTTCCCTGGCCTATTAAACACTTATTACTTTCGATACAATATCGACTACCACAGGCGCACAGTGACATTATTTTGTATCATTCTACTTGCTACCTATTTTCACTATTTCACCTGCTATCTTGCATACTGTCGCACTTGTTATCTTACGTGCTATTCCAATCTTTCTTTTACCTCCTATTCTTGTCCCCATTGCTGTCCGGCATAACAGAGAGGAAAGGAACTAGCCTCTACCTTTTAACTCGTCAATTCGCTAAGCTGTTCGCTAAGGCATAACAGAGAGGAAAGGAACTAGCCTCTACCTTTTAACTCGTCAATTCGCTAAGCTGTTCGCTAAGCTGTTCGCTAAGCTGTTCGCTAAGCTGTTCGCTAAGCTGTTCGCTATTTCCACTGCAAATCCGAGAGGCCTAAGAAATCCGGCCGAGATGTGTATGACGTCCCTGAAGGCCGGTGGGGTTACGATCTCTAGATCGTGCATCAGCTAAAGGCCTAGATCCACGCCTTAGTCGATCCTCCAAGACATCTGAATACCCATCTGATGCCTCAGCGGAGCTCTTCTTCCGTCTCTGCGAGCATATTGGGAATTGAGTGGGCTATGAGAAGCTACTGAATACTGTGTCGAAGCATTGTCAATGATTATAGCAAGGGCTGTGCTCCGTGGCAAGATTCTGGGACGCTCTTGCCGTAAAGCTGAGGCACGACCTTGGCGCCTAGGCTGCACCGTGACGCATACGACTCAATCTGCAATCTGCAATATTGGATTGATCCATATCTTTCCAACAAGACAATCAAACAACCCGGGTATATTGAGCCAGATCTACCACGCTGTGTTTCTGATCAGGTCAATCATTTGAAATCCAGATCCAAGCACTGAGACACGACCAGTGCGTGGCTTTGCCCACTCCTCCACGAGGAAGGCACCAACGCGTCACCACTTGCTTTCACCTGCATCACTAATGCACGATCGATCAATCTATCTGTCTCAACCGCGCCATATGCTTCGTCGCCGACCTCTCCTCAGTGATAGTGGCCTCTTGTTAAGCCACGCTGTCAAAATGATCTGCGTGCTTCTGCCAGCTGGCGCACCCCCCGTAGCAATGGGTCTGCCTGCATTACTTCAGACCGAGTGCAGGCCGATCACGATCGGGTCTTGAGTCCTCCTGAAGACCAGCTCAGCTCAGGCTTCACATTTCCTCGGATGATGCGACGTGGAGGATCATCATCATGACGTTGAAAGTTCCGAATGCCACTGCAGCCAGGCCCCGCGACATCCGTTCACATGCTTCACCCGCTTAACAAAGCACTCTAGAACTTGGAACCAGCTACCGGACGCAACAATGTAAGCTGAAAGACCCCACGGCATTAAATTGGAGACTGAAGCTTAACTCGCAGCCTTTCCTCGGCAAGCAGCCACCCGCAAGCAGAGGCGATCCACTTCGGCTCACTGCAGCCGGAATGTCGATTGGAATGCACGTCCCGGACTCAACTGTCGATTTGGGATGCTGATCCCGAAGGGCAGATCGCAAGGAAGACCCTTTGACGTGCGGCGCCAAACTAGTCCCAGCAAGCGGTCAGTCTCTTCTCACACATACTTGCGTCTTACACCGGGAGCGGTGGCTTGACTACCCAACGACGCTATCTTTGAAGCTTCATCATCGACTTCCATGTTCCACTCCAACACTACTGCGCGCTCTGGAAGCGGTTTGGAGATCAGGGTTGCAGGCAGTCAGAATATTGAAATGACGAAATCCCGTGCTTAGCATAGAGTCAATTCGAAGATGACGCAGGTTTTGACATGACGTCTTTGGGGCTGTTGACGATGATGATGATGGCTGATCTTCTAGGTGTTGAAGAATTATCTATAACAAGGATGTCCCGGACTCGAAAATCATGAATATCTCTTTGAACCATTAAGCATTCAGCCAAGCACATCAACGAAAGATACCCTACCAGCAACTTCAGATTTTCTGAACCACCATCACCAAAAAGCATCAACCTCTCAAACTCAAAGAACCTTCACAATGGACAAGGCCAAGCAGACCATCTCTTCCTTCATGTCTCATAACAATGAGCACAAGACAAGCGTCGACCAGGACCAGCGTGCCGCCATCACCGAGGAGCATGTCCGCCCTCAGCGCCACGAGGAGGTGACCACGGCCATCGACAAGGAGATTCACCAGGATCACCACCAGACCATCATTCAGCCCATCAAGCACACCGAGCAGCTGTAAGTTTTGATGACGACTGCATCACACAATGAAGGTACTAATGCTTGATAGTGCTGAGAAGCACACTCACAATGCTGCGCCTGTTCAGCACAAGACCTTCGAGCATGACAAGCTCGATGACGCCAAGGCCATGCAGGACGCAGATGTCGCTCGTTACCGCGATACATCTGTGACCCATGACACCATTCACACTACCTCCAAGGCTCCCGTCGTTCAGGGCGAGCACATCCACCACCACCTCCACCAGCATGTTCAGCCCGTCATCCAGAAGGACACCATCGCTCCTGAGGTTGTCCACACAACCATCCCCATCCACGAGACTCACCACGCTCCCACCGTCAGCCATGGCACCACCACCATGCCCGTCAAGACCATCGATGAGTTTGAACAGCAGCATGGCGGTCTGTTCAAGGGCAAGCAGACAGCTACCCTTGGCGAGTTTGATGGCTGTGCCAAGACATTCATCGAGGGTGACAAGAACGCTCTTGGCTCTGGCACCGGTGTCGCTTCGACCACTACTACTACCGGTACATCGACCACCACCGGCACTGGCACGACTGGCCAACGCGTGAAGAGCCTCGTCGAGGGAGGTTCCGATGAGAGAACCGCTCGTTCCGGCGCTGGATTGAAGGACTCTTCTTCCACCGACTACAAGATTGCCAACCAGGCTGCCGTAAGTTCACTATGACCACCAAATCTGCTTCGAACGTAACTAACGTATCCCACAGAAGACTGCCTACAATGATGCTTCCGTCCCTCGCAGCAGTGCTCCTGCAGCCGCTGCTGCCCCTGGTGTTGCCGCGCCTGGCAACACAGACAACCTGCGCCACTCTACTACCAATACCAGCACTGGCTCCAAGATCTCGCTGAAGGACAAGCTCAACCCCTTCAAGGATGCTGATGGTGATGGCAAGAAGGGTATCATGTCCTAGAGGACGAACACACTATGGATATAAGTGTGTTATCGCGGATATTGTGTACGATTAGAGCTATGGAGTAATGTATCTGTTAAAAGAATTTGGGAAATACTGGTCCTCTTCCCTACGCCGTGATTTTGCCGCTTGCCTTGAATCTGGACTCAAGATAGACACGACTCATCGAACTCTTGGCGTACGTCGCCAATAGGGAAACCTTGCATGATTGAATTGCAGCATTCTCTCCTACTGCGCACGAAGAGGGTAATGGAGGCATTCGCGGTAGCGCCATGATCGGACCAAACGGGCAATGCCGGTTTGTATGGAACGTGGAAAGTGGCTCATCTTTGCGGCAGCCAGACCCAGCCATCCGGGCAGAAGACAGGCCGAGTGGATGCAACAGTGGAGCTGTTTATGGGGTCGTGGCTTGCAAGCAAACGGGCAAAGTGGAGCCTTGAAGGTCTGGCAGCAAGCCACAAAATCCACTCGGGGTGTAGTTCAGCGGTGCTGTCGCCCATGATCGGGCTGTTGAGATCCGGTGGCGTTCAATATGAAGCCTCTCGTGACAGGAGTCGAAGATTGTTGTTCGCAAGAATTACAACGCGAAGAGTCATGCTATCTGGGACGAGAAGTATAAGAAGGACGATGTCCTCGCCAGAGTGGAAGTCCTGAGCATCACTCAAAACAACAAGACTTCTCATCGCTTCAGACCAAACACTACTTACACATACCCTGCCTCATCACTTACAATACCTCTCACCCAAGCTTTCCTCATCGGGAACAAGACGACTTCACAATGTCTGCGCAAACCAAGACCATTGCGTTTCTCGGCGCCTCTACTGGCGTCGGTCTCGCTGCTCTCGAGCACTCTCTCGATCAAGGCCATACCTGCATCGCCCTACTCCGCAACCCGTCTAAGCTTGACAAGCACTTTCCTCCTACATCACGCCCTTCCAACCTCATCATCCGCGAAGGCAATGCCCACGACAGCAAAGCCGTCACTTCATGCTTGACAGTTCCCGGCAACCCCACAAAACTCGTCGACGCTGTCTTCACATCCATCGGTGCAGCACCAGTTTCTGGAGGTCTCAGTGTTTCTGACCCAGATGTCTGCAAAAAGGGCATGGCCTGTCTTCTCGATGCCCTCAAGACTCTCCGTTCACAGGGTGCTGTAGGAGACCCACTTATCGTCGCTATAAGCACCATCAGCCACTCCCGCTTCGGTCGCGACATCGCCCTCCTCATGATCCCCATCTACAAGGTCTTCGTCAGCGTACCAGCTGCAGACAAGCAGATCATGGAAGACCGCCTCGCTGCCAGTGGAGAGAAGAACTGGGTTGTCGTCCGGCCGAGTCATCTCACTAACGGGTCACGACCAGATGCACCTGTCCGGGTGGGAATCGAGGATCTGGAGAAGGGTGTTGAGAGCAGAGAGATTGGATATTCCATCTCGAGGGAGGATGTTGGGAGGTGGTGCTTTGAGCAGTTGCTGAAGCCTGGTGTGGTGAGCAAGCAGTACAGGAACAAGGCTGTGTCTGTTACTTGGTGAGCCGGCAGTGCTCGGCGAAGCGATTCGGGCGGGACATTTGTGCGGAGTGTGCCTTGTTTGGACTGATGACACGATATATACCACTTAGAATATTCTCATTTGTTACGATATAGTGTGAAAATAATAATTACTGATCCATAAATGCTTGCATGCAATGCTTTTGAACACTCAACGTGTCTTGCCTTGAATCTCGGAACGTGTAGGCAGTTAACCATGATCAGCACCAACCTTCAATGGCGTATCCCCGCCTGAACTGGTTCAAGAGACCCAGTCAAATGCGTCGCAACTTAGGACCAAATACGTTCACACAGATAGACGATCCTTCGACTATACTCTGTCTTGTTCAAGGTTTCTTCTGCAACGTTAACTTGGCGTGGAGCAGGAGCTAAAAAGCTTAGGGTCGACTTGCACCTGCCTGTCCTGCCAGCTCCGCAGTGACATTCAGTACTGGTGCCTACGGCTTTTACCATCTCGACCTCCTCAATTCGACTTGCTACATTACCTTACTTTGACACGTCAACACAATACAACGCTGCATCGTCGAACAATCATCACCAGTTCGTAAAGCGCAGCCTGTCATCCTTCACTTCCAGAGCCTGATGTCCTCAGCCTCCGCCACGACCACTTGGCGCCCACTGTGCCGATCCTCCTGACCAGCCCCCGTCCCCTTGCAGGCCTGTACGACCCAACGCCTGCGCCAGCGCCAGCTCCATTGCCAATCGTTTCCAGCGCATCTCATCGCCCCTGAACGCGACCGCCGCCATTGTTCCTGGTAAGCTTCCCTTTTCGGGTGTTTCATCCTTCTCATTGGATCTTCATTCATGCATGCACGCAACCTTGCGCATTCACACGTTTGCTTTCAATCGTTCTCCTCGTTTGTGCCTTCGCTCTGTTTCAAACTCCATCCATCGCTCCCGTTGCTTCTCACACTTCTCAGGCTTTGAGGCCCCCGCTGTTTGTTTGAAGGTGTTCCTGTGCCCCTAGAATGTAAGCTTAATGATAGGATCGCGCGTGTCCGCGGCCGGGGTCCTTGACCAGCCAGTCTGTGAGCCCACTATCAAGGCTTGAAAAGAGCATGGATTGACAGGGCTTTGAAGACGATGATCATCAATGCCGTTGGTCGCAGGCGGGGTTTCTTTTCCACTATGATTGTTTGGATCGTGCTTGTTGATCGCCAGTATAATTAGACTTCACCGCCACCTTTTCTTGCGTCAATCCTGTGCCCTGTGTCTCATTCATCCACGAGCCTTTCTTCACACTGCCTCATTCCTTGAACTTTACTCGACCTTTTCGACCTTTGCTTTCGCTTTCCCACCTTTGCACTTTGTCTTTCGAGTTTGCCGGTCAGACTCCCTGACGCTGCCGTACTTCATAAGCACTCTGTCTGCGTGGCTTGCCGCAATCCAGTTCCGCTTCGCAACTTATTTTCCATCCTCGTTCTCATAACATTCCAACGCAATATACCAATCAACAACATCACTCTTCTTCACTAACGATGAAGTTCCAATACCTCTCAACAGCAGCACTGGCTGCCGCAACAGCTTCGGCTTTGCCTTCTTACCCAATCATGCGTCGTCAAACAAACGCTACGGGCCGCGTCCTGCTCTCCAACAGTGGCAAGATCTACCTCGCCGACTACACCGGCTCTTCCTTCGAAATCACCATGACTGAGGATGATGCCGGCCACAGCGCCACCTGGATGGCCTACTCTCAACCTGACTTGCTCTACGCCGTCGATGAGAACGGCAACCTCCTTCGGGTCTTCGAGCTCGACGTCGCCGGTGACAAACTCGAGAAGAAGGCAGAGGAGGCTGGCAGCACTGGAGTCGTTCACCTTGAGTTCAACAAGGAGCGCACACGAATGGTCGGTGCCGCATATGGCGAAGGCACGATCGATGTCTGGGACATCTCCGACGGAGGACTGTCCCTTATGAAGACCATCGTATCAGAGGACGATCTCGGGCCCGACAAGGATCGCCAGGCTGCGGCTCATCCTCACCAATCTGTGCTTGATCCCTCTGGCCGCTTCTTCGCTGTCAACGATCTCGGCACCGATCACATCCTCCTTATCGACTCCGCTGACGATGCCTTCGAGGTTGTCAACAGCGTTGCCGTTACACCTGCCGGTGCAGGTCCCCGCCATGGAGCTTTCTACCCTGCCAACGCTGACAAGGCAACTCACTACATGGTTCTCTGCGAGATCAAGAACCTTATCGTTGTCTACGAGCTGTCATACACTGACTCATCCATCGAGTTCACCCAAATCCAGGAGATCTCCAGCTTCGACCCGGATTTCAGCCCAGCTCAGGGTGCCGCTGCCGGAGAGCTCGCCATCATCGGCGACCATGTCTACATCTCCAACCGCCTCACCGGCGCCGACACCGATGACATTACTCACTTCCGCATTTTCAACTGCTCCTCCGGAAAGCTCGAGCTCAAGTTCTCCGATAGCGTGTCAACTGGCGGCACGAGACCTCGCATGTTTAGCGCCGCTTCCTCCGGTGCCGAGCTGCTGGTCGGCAACCAGGACGGCGCTCTTGGCTTGGTCGCCATTGGCATCAAGGAGGATGGCGCTCTTGAGACTACCTTCCGTGCCACCGTAGAGGCGAGTGTCTTTGGCGACGCGGGTTTCGGACCTGCTTTTGTCCAGCAGATTGCTTAAGAACCGCAAGATGCGAGATCGCCTCCCTCTTAGTGGAAATAGGCACAGCACAAACTGTTCACCTGCCGATGTGGTAACATTTCATGTATATAGTTCCTGGGTCAGAGCCGTCCGGGTGACGGCAGCAATAGAATCACACAAATAGATGTGCGCAAATGTTCATATGAAGTAACCGGTGACATCATGAGCAAGTTGCGAAGATGCTGCCGGAGGAAGGAAACACAGTGAGAAGCACGGCCAGTATCAAGTACCTGCAGGTAGCACAAGCAACGTACTCGTTCCTTCCTCATCAAGAGCCGCACACGTCGCTCGTTGCCTCATTGCTCCTATTTGCTGGTCACCATCTTACACCCTCCAATCTTTCCAGAATAAGTTACATTGCTCGCCTCATCCTCTCATTGGAAAACTGGCGCTGGATTCTACCATCGTACCCCACGCCGCGCGCATTGGATGTTGACTTACGAAGGACACCATGCCCCGCACGGTGGCAGCCCAACAAGCCCATCCTCCTCAATACCCAATACCTCCCACCCTGGGCCAGTGTTTCTCACCACACCACTTTCTGCCTCCGCCATGAGATGGTGGACTAAGACTTCGGCCTCGATGGCAGAGTCCGCGGATGGCCCCAATTGTCCCGGCCTACAACGTACGCGCCTGGCGATGCCATGATATGGAGCAGGTTTGGGGGACAGGACCCGCTGTTGACCTTCCGTGATGAGTTGTCCTGCAGCCTGGGCCTCGTCTAATATGCAGGTCGACGAGCTCTGCATATATTTCTATCTAGGCTCGGCTCGCTCTCCGCGTTGCATTGCGAAGCGACATTGGAGCCCAATGCTTACATGAGTCGCCCCATTCGAACCTGTTGGATTATACCCACACCTCCGGCTTCATGATCTTCTCGGTCGTGACGTTTTGGCGTGATCATCTCGAAGTTTTGATCACGTCTTTTTGTCTCGGAAAATGCTGGTCACTGTACCACAGTGGACGGGTGTCGCCGTGATGCGGTCAACCGCTGCACGGCACGAGGCGGTGAAGAGTGAGACCGCTGTTGGCTGCAGAACATACTTGCACAAGACCATTGCTTCTGCGACCTCGAAGCTGTAAGTCCAAATTGATGACATGGACAATTCTGTTGAGCCTCGGCTTCTGAGCAGGTAAATTTAATTGACTACCCAGATGGCTCATGAGATTGCCTCGCCTCCCAACGCCACTTACAGATTGGCCTCGATAGCTCGATGTCGCCTTCTCAGCGGTCAGTTACGAACTCGAATGCGCTCAATTCTTGTCCAACCATCTAGAACAGGGCTTTCCCTGGTCAGTCTCCCCCGTCCGTGGGACCATCTGATGCCGCCATGCAGACATCACAGTGTACGGCTCATGCAGGGCGAACCTCACACAACACAAATCTACTCGTTCGCGACCCGCATATGCAGCCAGTATTTCCCTCCCATAACATCCGACGTACTCTCTTCCCCCAGCATATCTCTATTGATTGTGGCCTATAAGCTGCTGCAGCATCGTGTGGCCCCATCGGGCGCCTGCGAGCCTGAACCCATGCGGCAGAGCGTGGGAGGGCGTGTGCGCTGTTAAATATGCTCTTCTCCATGTCCATTCGTTCGTTCTTTGGAGTTTCTCCAGCTGTTTGCATCTTCATCTGCATGTCTTCTGGAGAACTTCCTGCGTGTTCCAAGCTGAAGCGACAACATCTGTACAAAGCCCCTGCTGTGCTAGTCTCAGCCAGTCTCCATGACTAGTCTACACGATACAAATCTTCTCGACCAATTCACAAGTTAGGCATCGGAAGCAGTAGCAAGGACCCGACGCACAGACATCTGTGGTGGATGTATATCCCGTCTGAGAACCGCCAAGCTGCCGTCTCAGCAGCGAGGTCCATCCAAGAGATCGCCAATGACAAAGTCTATCGCCTTGCCGCAAAGGCAAATGTCGAAGCAAGTCAGCAATGGCATCTTCTCAAGAGACAGTTCTCCGATAATGCCAGCAAGAACGCCGACATCCGCACCGGCGTTATAATCGGCGTCGTTCTCGGTGTCGCTCTCATCGGCTTCATTGCCTTCCTATGGGTCTATCGATTCTCAATCGACCGGATGGCTCGTAAGAAGAAGAGAAGGCATCACAGGTCGGGGAGCAGCAGTAAGAGCTCCAAGAGTTCGAAAAGCTCCAAAAGCTCGGATAGTGGAGGAGCGCCGCCTGCTCCGCCAGCCGATGGATGAGATACGATTTTTTCGAGGGATCTCGACAACGATCGCCACATTGTTCGGATCGGATGCAGCCTTGCCACATCATGGTTGATGATGCTCCTCTAGCTTCTCCAGCATTCATTCTGTCCTCTTGTTTTTCTATCACTATCTTCTCCTTCTTGTAGCTCTTTCACATGTATTACTCATCTCTACTGGGCAGGATTGTTAAGTCACGGTATCTGGCATTGAGGTCTGGGAGTATATGGCTGATCATTTGGTAATTCGGCTTCGGATTTACGTATCAACATCATTTCTTCTATCTCACGACGGCGTGCTGAGTGTATGTCTGTCCTAAGTGTCGTTATGCACTCCTCGATGCCATCACTGCCCCAAATTTCGTCCCTGCTAAAACCTGTCCTTTGTAGCGCCTGTGCCATGTTCAGATGGACGCGGAGAATGTGCGTCGTCCTCGGTCAGTCCTCTAATCCCTGTCGCGACCAAAAAAGGAGCGAAAGACCTTGTCGAGCTTGAAATAAGACCACCACGCTCCGAGAACGAACGAAACGAACCACGCAGGAACGGACAATGCGGCACATATGACCGTGGACTTCAACAGACCACACTTGCCACCTTGTGGGTAGTGGTAGTAGTAATAGTACGAGAAGCCACAGCCCTCAACCTCGCGGAGTTCCTGTGCAGGTGTCAGTAAATGTGTGCGTCGAAGGCGTCCCGGGGTAGACTTACATCCGCGACGAGAGCCGCAGCAATTGCCCAGCCGACTGTCTGCAAGAGATCGTATAGAAAGGTCATCAGGTTTAGCCTCATGGGACTGAAGAGGCGGATGACGGATGTGACCATCGCGACGACGGCAAGGGCCTCTGTAAAGACGAGCTGACTGCTGAGGCTGTAGTGGCTTAGGATCGCGCCGTTCGTGCCCACTTCTATGGTGGCCAGTACGAACTGGAAGACGCGGGCGGTCATGTCCAGAGCGTCTCGCTCGTCGTTCATGATGGGCGAATAGGTTATGTTGTGAGTCGGTATGGAGGCAATGTATACTGTCGATTGGGATTGGTCATGCGGAGTGAGAATTGCGCATGCGAATTTTGAGGAGATTATATTTGCGAAGCATGATACACTCAGACTAGAAGCGTGAAGGCATGTTCTACATTTATACGATTCGTGGCCAGCCGTATCAAAGGCCGTCCTCAGACTCGATGGGCTTGATCCAAGGGTTGTCAGGCGCAGGCTCACAGCAGGTCTTTGATGGCAATAATAGCGACAGACTGGAATTCGGTGTGTTCGCTTCCATCAGCATGTGTAAAGCCATCCGAAGGGGTCATGTTGGTGGACACGGGTCGAGGCCAACAATGCCACAAAGCATCAAAGGGTCGGTGGCAGGATTGGGGGCGGCTGTACACAATGCCTTTCATCGGCCCAAGATAACACACCGAAACGGTCTCAAGAAATTGACATGCAAGTGTAAAGAAAGTGTATTGAATGGCACACGGGCCAGTGAGCTCAGACCTTCCCAACGCACGATGGCCATTCCGGGTAAAAGAGATTGTAAGAATCGACTCGCAGATGGTGCCGCCTCGCTCGCCGGTAGGCATCGAATGCCCTATTCTGATGATCCACTCTGTTCCTGCAAGCTTCACTTTTGGGGCCTTTGCCTTTCGATCAGTAAGGGCGATCGTAAGGATGTGGTTGTCCATGCTGCCAATATTGTGGATGAGTCGGCGCGTTGTAGGGTCCAGGTTGTTGAGAGTCTGATCTTTCATAACTATGCTGATATCGCGAAGGTGCCCAAGAGTACTGCGGCGGTCCATAGAACGGCGTGCGCGGCCAGGGAGGTTTGTCCGCATACATGTACGGCTCCCTCCTGTCCGTTGATCTGCTTCTTTTGTCCCTCGTGCTCCGGGATCTCGAATTCTCGGACCGCCCACGCTCGGACCAGTCAGGGTACCTGACTGGACTCCGCGGGCGTATGAAGTCGCCGAACGAGTATCGTCTCCAGGATGAGGGATCATCGCCAAGGTTTACGTTCATGTTCGGTCCGTTCCATGCCCATGGCGCTGGGAAATTTGGCCAATCTTCCGTCGAGTGATTCTGTCCTTTGTGGCCGTACGTGGTATTTGGTGGCTGAATGTTCACATTTTGCACGTGGTGCTGCTTGTGCTCTTGGCTGTGGTGTGATTGCTGCTGTTGTGTTCGGCGATGGCTGTGTTCCTTTCTGTCGCTGCGGCTCTGGCTGCGGCGATGTCGCCGTTTCGCATAGGATGATCGACGAGACATGGCGCAGGCTGCAAGTGCGATGATGATAAGAAGAGACGATAGACCGATAATAAGACCAATACTGCCACCGGTTGAGAGACCACGGCGATGCAAATGTTCAGCACTAGACTTGTTTATTCGCGTTGCGATGTACATCATGCCATGGTTTCGGCCTGAGAGACAACTTGCGTCTGTGGCTGTTCTACCCATTCACCACTCCAAGTCGGGTCCCCATGCCTTATAGCCAGCCAAGAGTCCCATGATAACATACCATATTAGGGGCATCTGCTTGCCATCCCTATTGATGGTGTCGCCCCTCGCAATTGACTTGACAGTCTAAGCCCCTGACACGGGAGGCAACGGGACAGGCGCCAAGATTGCTAACTCGAAACGAAGCACTTGCTGCTCAAGTACGACTGCACCACTCTCTTTTCATATACATGGCGCTCTTCGTGATGCTGGCAGTAGGCTCGCAATTGTCCGTCTCTTTGATTGAATCGCACTGAGCGATATCGGGTGGTCGAAAGCCCTTTGCTGGTGGCTACGGCTCTTTGTCGTCGTGTGGACTGCTCGTCAACATCCCTTGCGAGTCCTTGAGACGCGAAAATAAAGCTGTTGCTGAGAGCTGACAGCTTTGTACTCAAACACTGCTTGCTGTTTCACCGCGGTAGAGGCTTGCCGCCCGAACAGACCACAGATTGCTCCCCAGTATGACGATGTGACAAATAGACGTGCTTTTTGGCATTCCTAGTCGCGCAGCTGCCCATCCGGTGGTCGAAAGCAATGCGAGAGATGGCTTTGGGGCTGTGGGCTTAAAAAAGCCCTTGCAGGTTTGCGAATTACCAACAAAAATGGGAGGGAGCACAAAACTACTCCTGCCGCATCGCATGGACCAGATTGCAGCACATGTGCCCCCTTGTTCGTCACGAGAAGACATCGGCGTGTTCCATTGTGTGAATGCATGCGCTCCTCGTAGACCACTGTGGTATCTCATGGCTGCTGCGGATCTAGCATCGGCGACATGACAGCTAGCAATAGCAAGTAGGCATGTGGGAGCTTAGCTGAGCAGCTCCTTGATGTCTTCGATGCGCTGAACTTTCTTCTCCTCGTCGCTCATCATACCAAGTGATGTCGCCCTGTAAAATGATTAGCGAATCTGCCCTTAGTAACGACTTGTGAAACCCTTAGACACTCACAAGAACTTCTTCCGATCTTGGATCCTCAACATCCTCTCTTCCACACTCTCCTTGACCACAAATCTCTTCACAATCACTTCTCCCTCCTGGCCCATCCTGTGTACCCGGTCAATCGCCTGCGCCTCGACAGCAAAACTCCACCAAGGATCCATCATGAACACCCGTCCAGCACTAGTCAAGTTCAACCCGACGCCGCCCGCCCGGAGGCTGATGAGCAAGATGGTGAAACCGTTGGCATCCGTGAACTTTTGGAGAACAGCCGCGCGTGCTTTCTGCGCCATCGTGCCGTCAAGACGTACAAATTTGATGTTGGCCTTCGCAAGCGCCGGTTCTATTAGTGTCAAGAATGAGGTGAACTGAGAGAAGACAACCGATTTCATCTTCGGGTGCTCTCGCCTTAGTTGGCGGAGATGAGACAGCAGCGCAACAATCTTTGCGGAAGACGAGTTGGTGCCCAGCCGTTGCAAACTGATGCGCGGCTTTTGGGCAACGACTTCGGGCTCATCGTCATGGCGTATCACCTCAAACAAGTCTCGATTGTTGAGTGGCTCGCGACAATTGAAACAACGCGGGACGACGCCTCTGTCAGACTCGTGTTGCATGAAGTCCAAAATACACTTCTTGCAAGCTGAGTGCCAGCAACCAGTCACAAGCTGATCATTCATAGGCTCATCAAAGCAAAGGGGGCACTCCTTCTCAGCCTCGTCGCGGATGCCTTCCAACACATGTGCACCATACACTTTGTTGTCTTTCGACGCCTCGTCAGTCTCTGCAGTAAAATGTGCCAGCAGGCTATCCAGATCCATATCATCTGCGAGTCCCGTAGCGGCATCAGCTGCAGCTCCCGCTTCCATCTCATCAGCTACTACGTCGCGATTGCGCACGAGAACTGGATGACAACATGTCTGACGAAGCCGCAAGATCTGTGCGAAGATTGTCGTGTACGCCTTCATGACCGTGCCGGCCTCTACCTGTTGCTGAAAGCTCTTGCGAACCTTTGAGAATATGTAATCATAAACGTCTCGCTCCGTTCTCGAAAGCTCGATGTTCACGATGTCAACGGTCTTCGGTGGCAATGGTACGAGTGGCTGGCCATCTGGTGTCTTCATATCCTTCGTTCGGCGCATGACAAGTGGTTCAAGAACTGTCTGGACGACATCTAATGCCCGGACGAACTCTCCTGCTTCGAATGGCACTGTGACAAACGTTTTCCAGAACGAGAAGTTGTTCCATGGCTCGACTCCAAGGAAACGAACCAAGCTGAACAAGTCCTCAAGCTTATTCACAATCGGCGTTCCTGTCAAAACCCAGCGATGCTCCGCTGCAATCTCGTAACATGCTCGAGCTGTTTTCGATGCACGATTCTTGATGTGATGACCTTCGTCAATGATCACGCGGAAGAAATTTAGCGAGAAGATGCCATTGTGGGAGGACTTGTCGCCATTCTTGGCTGAAATGCTGCTGAATTCTGAGAGGACAATGCCATAACTCGTGATGACTAGATCCGGGGCGGAAGCTGCATTGGCGCTGCAGCACAAAGCCTGAAGATTCGCGTTCTTCTCGTTGCCATAATACAACTCGGTTTTCATTGTGCCAGAGACCGATGCCTTCTCAGCTTCGCTACGCCATTGAGCGAGCAGGGACATCGGCGCAATGACTAAAGTTGTGCATGGCGCATCGAGAACACTGCTTGCGTTTCTGCCAAGGCGAGGAAGCTGATTGACACTGGAAAGTCCTCCGTTGGAGGTACGCGCCTCTTGTGCTATCCGAGAGCGGTGTGAGTGAACCAAGCTGAGCATCTGGATGGTTTTGCCCAGCCCCATCTCGTCAGCCAGGATGCCTCCGAGGCAATGTTGCTCTTGTGCTGGGAAGTCCAAAGATAGGTCGCCCGAGTATGGGTTAACATAGAAGTGTACCTGCTCCTCCACTTGCGGCAAATCTTGGTCATCCACATCTTTCGTTGGCCACTGGTATTGCTCCCACAACGGGTGCATTGAGGGCTCCCTATTATTCTTCTCGTCCTTCTCTTTGCTCATCATCCAGTGCAGTGCCTGTTTCTGATATGGTCGCAGTTGAAGTGCAAACGATACGGCTGGTTCGGCTTCGGGAGTGTTGAAGTCAAACGATTGTGCTTTCTTGTAAAGCGCATCAAGCTGGTCTTGCTCCAGCTCTTCGCCTTCTCCGTCTTCGGCGTCGGAAGGCGTCGATGATCCGGGCTCTTTCGTGTCGTTCTTGGCTTTCTTTGCCTCTTGCTGTTTTTGCTCGTCTCTCTCGGCAGCTTGAAGCAGACCAGTGCGACTATCTGCAGATGCGGCATTTGCCATAGTCGGCTGTAGGTTGACTTCCTGCATGAGTCGGACCAGTGCAACTTGTCGCAGTCGTAGTGTCTTCTCATCGGCGGTCTCACTTTGCTCGTAGAAGGCCGTAGATCGGTCATCAGCTAGCTGAAATCCTCTCTTATGGAAGGCTGTCTTCAAAAGAAAGCATTTCAGCTGCAGAAACACCGTGTCGTTTGTCCGTAGTCTCTCTGGAGCATAGACGCATGTGCCTTGAAACTCGCACATTTGCTGATCTATCAATGTCGAAACCCAGCTGGCGGTGTCCTTGGAAAGACGACCAATCTCCATTCCGTCCCGATTCGTGAAACGAACAATTACATCCACTCGTGCAGAGGCCGGAAAGCCCTTGCGGGCGGACTGAGGTGTCATACCGAGCTTGCCCTTGACTTTTGGGGGTTTGAGTGGCTGGATCTTCTGTCGCTCGATCTTGACCACATCCCCATGCTTGAGAATATCGGTGCCGCTCCTGGTAGACCAACCCTCAACTCCAAATGCACCTATGTATCTCGAGCTCGGAACCGGCCTTCTGGGTGGTGCTTCGAATGGGCTCGCCACATTCGTTACTGGCGTCGAGCGGC
This sequence comes from Sarocladiaceae sp. CBMAI 1973, assembly GCA_021347865.1. NCBI lineage: Eukaryota > Fungi > Ascomycota > Sordariomycetes > Hypocreales > Sarocladiaceae > Sarocladiaceae sp. CBMAI 1973. Next base: position 37,503 of record WNLN01000080.1, on the reverse strand, counting down.
TGGAGCTGCCGGCCGAGCCTCGACCCGAAGGGCGTGAAATGGACTTCTTCTTGAGCTTCTTGTATGTTCCATCAAAGTACATGTTGACAGCTCGCTCGAGATTGTCGCCACAGTTGTCTTGGATGATTTCGAGCACGCTCGGCTCGATCGAATCGCCAATGAAGCTCTCGAATGTCTCTTTGTCGAACGTCACATTTGATGACTCGTGCTTGAGACCGGCTCTCGAAGCCTCCACCCCATCTGGCTTGACCCTAGAGTCGACATCGTGGCTTGAGAAGCTTGGTCTCTCCACCAGACTTCTCTCAACTTCCTCCTCCTGCTTGAAGAAATGGGCTGGCGAGTCGATTGGGGGCTGCCTGTTTTGTGCATGTATAGGAGGCTCGGTTTCGTTTGAAAGGTCGTCCGGGTCCTGAAAGAACCTCCTTTTCTTGTTTGGAGGTTCTTGTGAGTGCTCAAAATCCATGACTTGAGCACGACATCGACTGGGTTGTGAGGGCTGATGTTTCGGACGGTAGAGCTCACCCATCTGGAGCTGGGGAGACGCGATTCTTGGAGTAGCGCGACAGCTCGCGTATAGAGGTCATGTGACCGTGTCACCATTTCGATCAGCGTCGAAGACCTGTAAATTTCATGACATTTGATATGTGCGACGAATGATTATGATCCCCAAGAAGATGCATTCCATTCAGTTTTTCTAGTCTTATCAAAGCAAGTGTGGTCGGTTTCGCTCCTAGAAGATGTCCACTCTACTGAGGTCAAATGCAAGTCTCAAATGCGCCCCATTTGAACATACAAAGAACATCCAGTGATTTCCTTTTCAGAACACTGTAGGTAAAAATGAAAACAAGTAGCTTAGATGCGCTATTGAAATCCGGCAAGAGACTTCACAGTTTGACATGACATGGTGATAATATCTAGATTCGGGCGTCTAGGGAGCCTGGTAGCATCGCCTGCTCAAGCTATAGGCGTCATCGCGAAATTTCGTCCCTCTACAACTTCGCAAAGTTCCAGCGCAGAACTCGTCCAACCACAAACTCCACAGATTCCCGGTACTGGAATCGCTCTCTGAGCTGCATCAAGAGGAGGCATTGGCAAATGAATTGCCCACGGTCAATCTTCAGAGGTGCACGGCGGTTACATCAAGCTCCGAGCTTGCGCCGGAGCTATGTCACCGAATCAGACGTTGAGGGTGCTCGCAAATACTGTTTAGCACAGCTTCAGTCCGTGTCTTGATACCTCATCGGCTTGGATGATATTTGCTGACATACCCGGACAGGTCCAGCGACTACGATGCCCATCTCATACGTCGATTCGTCCCTCCTTCCGTCCGCGACGCCTATGCCGCCCTCCGAGCCTTGAACCTCGAGCTCGTCCGTCTGCCAGAACTAGTGTCCAGCGCGACTATCGGTGCTCTGCGCATCAAGCTCTGGCAAGAGTCACTCGACAAAACTTTCGCCGGTCAACCTCCTCGCGAACCCATATGTATCCTCTTACACAAAGCCTTGACCGATCTCGAGGCCCGAACAGGCTCTCGAGCGAATGAGAAGTCGATTCGCTTCTGGTTGTCGCGCTTTGTCAAGACAAGGGAGAAACAAATGGACAACAGACCATACACAAATCTGGCAAACCTGGAAGAGTATGCAGAGAACACATACTCGACGATGATGTACGCGCTGCTCGCCATGATGCCAATGCGCTCGATGCATGTCGACCATTTGGCAAGCCACATTGGCAAGGCTTGCGGTATTGTCGCAATTCTCCGTGGCGTACCCGTTCTCGCTTCCCCATCGCCGCCAGTGAAGACACCATCAGGAGGAGAGGCTGCCCCAAGCCGAGAGCCGTCATTACTGCTGCCTCTGGATATCATGGCAGAAGAGGGTGTTAAGGAAGAGGAGGTGTATAGGCAAGGTCCGGCCGCTCCAGGACTACAGGATGCTATCTTCAAGGTCGCAACACGAGCGAATGACCATCTCATCACAGCAAGAGAAATGCTGAAGAGACTCAAAGCAGGACAAGATCCTGGCCACGAATTTGAGCACCAAGGCGAGGCCGAACACATGTACGAAGAGGGCAATCACACCACAGAAGACATCAAAAGGGCGTTCGGCATTCTTCTTGAAGCAGTCCCTGCTTCTCAGTATCTCCAAAGTCTGGAGCGGGCAAACTTCGACCCTTTTGCCGTAAAGACTGGCGGATGGAGATTACCTTGGAGTATTTGGCAAGCGCTTTCAAAAGAGAGGCTCTAAATACTCAAGGGATGTAGGAATATGTTATTATACTCAATTGTACAACAATGCCTTCTGAGGCACATGACGACAGAGGCATCTCCTAGCAGGCCACATGGTTATGGTGCCTACACTTTTGACCAAGTGTACCATGCGAATGCGCACATTGCTACCAGTCCAGCGATATACGGAGAAACGGCCCTTCCTGCCATTGCTAGTGACCTTAACTTCTTATTCAGCATCACCTTCCGGAGCGCCTCTGCCTCATTACCATACGGGAATGGTACACTCGGCACATCCTTTTCCAAGAACTTGCACAGCGGCTCCCACCCTGAGCCCAGCTGATACTCGAGAAGCTGTTCTTTTGGGACTGTGTTGCGCACCATAGCATGGTGCCGGTCGTAGTGCTCTCTCAGGCGGCTTTTGATTTCCTCCACGTCCTTGCACTGCGTCCATCCAAGCAGGAATTTCTGGATGCTCATCGTATATGTCGTACCGATGAGCGGCTCAACGTAATCTCTGACAAAGCTCGGCACGGTGCCGAAATTTCCGTCCAAGAGCTGCTTGACGGATGGCTCCCACTTCTCGAAGTCTCGATGAACAAGCACAACCTTGGCGTCCGGATAGCACTTGATGAGCGATTCGGCGAAGGGACCAGCGATATCACAGATCGCCTCGCAAGGACCAAAAAGCTCATCCCATTCGTTCGTATTCATTCCCTTACCATTATAGCTCGGAAGTGTCGGGAAGAGAGCATCAGATGCTTCACCAAACTTGCGCCAGTCGGCTGGCTTGTCCAGGGTCTTCATGCAGTGATATACATCTTGGTACCCAATGACTTCGAGTGCTAGACACATAGAATATGAACCAGTTCTGGGGAGTCCGACACTGAGCACTTGAGTCCGTTTAAGATCATGGAGGGACGACATTGTTTGCGAAATTGTGATCGAGTGACGATGTCGAATGTCGGTGATTTGCCCGGCAGCACCTTCGCGAGGATTGGGTTTTAAGGAAGATCAGCCACCATATCAGACTATATGCCACAGGCAAATTATGTATCGCATTTTGCTTCGGCTCAGTCTGCTCCGCCGTTCTCCGCCGTTCGTCGTTCGAGGCAGATGGGCACACTGGGGCCGAAGGCCGGGATAACAGATATTAAGCCGGAGACACCTTCCAAAGCCGGGAATGAGGTTTCGCAAGCATACGCCAAGGGTCCAATAACATCAACTGATGTCACTTTGACGATAGAGACTATCATGCAAGCCACAAGATACTTCCATTCCGGACCCAACATGAGTGAAAGGAGAGGTGCTGGAGCAGGATGATCCAAATAACATGTGACCCCCGAAGGTGAACCTGAGTTCCCGTATCAGCACAACAATTTTTTGTTTGACATCTTTGCATTCCACATAGAGGAGGATTTGGCTTGCCTTCTGTATCTCTCCCCCTCAGTGATTATTGCTTTCTTAACGCCTGCGAGGCGTGGTGTGCATCTCGCTGTCCAGTTAACTGTATATGTATCGGCCAAACCCCGGCTAAAGTCCCTCCAAATTTCCAACACCAAACCGCCGACCTCGACCATCACCAACTTTCCATCCCACGCGACTATTTCCCTTTCTTTCGTCAATGCCGCCGTCATAATGCTCTACGAACTCATCGCAATAGTCAGTCACACTGTTCAACCCGTCAAATTTCTATCAAGCTGTCTTTTCGCTAACATATATCCCTGAACAGGTCCGTCCGGGCTCCCTTTCCGAAGTCAAGGAGATCGCCCAGACAGTCGGCACTCTCGTCCTTCGCAACGGCGGTGTTATCCGCGGCATCGCCAATTGGGGTGTCTCTGCCCTCCCGAAACCTATCTCCGTCCACCAGATCAAGCAGACACATGGGCACTACTTTGTCATGCGCTACGATGCATCCGCGAAGATCCACGATACCGTCCGGTCCACACTCAGACTCGAACCAAGAATGATCAGATCAGCGCACGTCAAGCTTGGAGATGGCAGGCTCACGACGACAGCGAAATTCGGCGCACCGAAGTGGAAGACGAAGTTCGGCGAGGCTTGAGTGATGCGCCTCGGTTTGGATTCAGCATTCAGCGATTTATTGGAGGCCGAGGGGAAACGACTCTTCCGCAAGCTGTATTATGCTGGCTTTGACTTTCTTGCACGCAAGATAAGCAGCCGCGAGATGCTATACTGTAACAAATTATGTGAGGGCGAGGGGCATATCCGGCGTTCAACTGTACAAAACATCACTTATAGAAGCTTGGCCGTGGAGCCAACATTTGACAATTATGACCTAAGCCAATGCGCCAAGTGCGGAAGAGTCTGTATGCTATTGTTGAGGATGTCTAATCTCGCTCTTGTAGAGCCCTCGGTTATCATCTGCTGTAGCAAAGACGGCCCAAGGTGTTCTGAACTGGCCAGGCCCTGAATACGCGCCACGGCGCCAGCGTGCATTTGCCTGCCAATGCTTTGCAGACAACATGTGCATTTCTGACCGCATCATGCTCCGCTCGCGAGCTCCAGGCTATGTGTCGCATAACCATAACTCTGGTTCCGCTCGTGTCCGCCTTCGGGGCTAAGTAATGAATGTCACCATCGTTTGAAGAATGCAGAAAGGCCAGTGTCGTGAACGTCATAAATCGAGAATACCGATAGCGCTGAGAGTAGATCTATCCAGGACGTCAAGTTCGTCGGACCGTACGCAACGATCCCTCGCTGCTGGTATTCGTGTGCCCCAACCTTCTATCGATGCGTTGTAGCCTGGCCTGCCGATATAGACGCTCAGCAAGATTCAGGCTCGGTCCTGGGCGAGCTCGTACTCAATTGTCGTCGACTTCCATAGCTTCGATTTTACCAATGTCTTTCTTGCGACACCACTCCACGAAATCGTCAATAACGCTAGGCCACGCACCGTCGGCGCTCCAGAACGATAGAGACTCGTCTTCGAGAGTCTTCAGGGCGAAAGTAAGGGTCATGTTCCACATGTCGCGATTGACAGACCTAGTGTACTTCTCGTCGAGGAACTGCTTCCAGAGTTCAAGCCAGTCGTGGTTCGCCGTGACCCATCTCATACCGGGCTTGCTAAACAGCATCTCCCAGTAGACTTGCGCATTCTCCAGGCTTAACGCCTTTTGGTCCCGCTCTCGTCCGCCAACAAAGGCATGCTTATAGACCTTTTTGAACAGCTCTTGGTCGGTCGATAGCCTCTTGATCAGAGCGCGAATATGCGCAGCATGTTCCTGATGTGTAGCACCCACTCTGTATGTCCTGTTAGGCCGCTGTGCCCATGCGCGAGTTCATGAATACTGACCCTGCTTTCTTCCAGCCCTCCACGTAGCCCTTGCGAGTGATTTCTCCGATACTCGGGGCCTGGACCAGCTCCTGGATGACGAAAAGTCCAGCGTCATCCAGCTTGACTTTCAAGATGTCTTTGATGTACTGCATTGTAGTCTCCAGCTCCAGCTTGTCCGTCTCGTCGTTGGCCGCATCTATACCAAGGTCAGCCAAGGTCTATGCCTGAAAGATGTTTACGGACCTCGCAAAGAGTCGAACAGGGTGTTCAAGCTCGTCTCAAGAGGCGATACACCTTTGGGTGTATGTCCAGCGGCGTAGTAACTGCAACAATTTCAGTTAGCGATCATGAAGTCATGACAATGGGAAAGCTCAAGCAAATGATAAGTGTCCTGCTTAAATTTGCATAGCTTCGGTTAGCGGTAGAATGTACCGTGGAGGTAAGACTCTGGTCACAGACTCCTTGTCCTTGACAGCGCTTGTGGACTTTTTGGAGGAAGAAAGCCGTCCCAGCACATTGGACGACAACTGTCGCTTGACGTCCTTCCAAGCCATGCCTGACAGATGATGCTTGACCGTGCTTCAACAGTCTCGACGGCGATTGTAATCAAAGCCAGCGTTGTGTCCCAGAGCTTCCCGTAGTTTACCGATGGTAGTAATGGTAGAGTGCCAGATACTGTGGCCCGTGGCGAGGTATAATGTTGCATGTGCGACAGCCAGCACATCCATTCCAGCATCTACCCAGCCGGCCAATTTGGGGCAAGACAAGAGTGACGGCAAGCATTGATGACAACCCCTTAAATATAGACCGTGGCGATCGAACAGGCGCCGCGAAGAAGTCGCTGCGCCTACGCGGTGGATGTCTCAAGCCGTTCGGTGCACTCTCGGCCCTACTTTGGTCGTGCGCTCGGAAGCACGGGCACAAGCAACGATCAGCGGTATCCGGCCAGTTGTCCACTTGGATGATACATGGCAATGCAGGTCAAGACCTTGGATTTCCCATGCGCTATGGATGGCAATTGTCCGTATTCGGCAAAGTCGTCTGTACGCTGAGTTGCGCGGCTATACTGGGAGCCATAAAGCCAAATACCGAGATGGTACGGGCCCAGAGCGAACGAATATTGACAAAACAGAAAGAAATGCGAGATAATGGTCATTAATCGAGCTCAACTTACCCATCGACTGCTTGATTGAGACTAAAATCGGTAGCTTTGAGATACTAGACGTACCACATGTCAGTGCCAGCACTTCTTCGAATATACGATGTTGCTTTGAGGCTCAGAAGAACGCTATCGGAGGTCTGTAGAGCTTTCGAGCCTGTCGAGAAGCAGTCTATTTCTTGTTGTTCTCCTGCAGATGGTGCTTGAGAGGAATGCTTGCGAACAGAGCTTGAACAAGGCAGAATGGGCCACGAAAGGGAATGGGGAGGGCCATACTCTGGTTGCGTATCGCTCAGTTGCGCCAGTGAGATCCATAAACTCGGAGATCAGCGCCCTCTGGCGAGCCGACGATATGGAAGGCATCGTGTGGTTTGCGCGGAAGCTTGTGAAGTTGCAGCGACTCAGGCTGGGCTGTTCGAAGATACGAGAAAGGGCGTCGTATCAAGGGCAACGCAAGCTCCTCCTACCGATTCTTGCTACCCGAAACCGCTTCTTCGTTGTGATGTCGACCGGGAGCGTGATGTCGGGAGCAATTGAACGAGCTTCCGGTTGTTGAGGAGGGTTGCATGAATCTCGAGATGGCGTTTGCGCACGCTTTTTCAGGGTCGTGTTGCGTTGGAAGTCGAGCAGGCAGAGCGACCGCCGATATGCGAGTACAGAAGTACCCGTCACAAGGAGGTGCAGCGAAAAGTCTGGTTCGCGTTGTGAGCCAGAATGAACGGGAAAAGTATCGGAAGTGAAGCTGAGGACCTGGAATTAAGCTATGAGGCTGCACGACCAGGATGGCGGGGAATAACGAGGAGGGGTCACGATGTTGGTTCGCATGTCATGACACAGCACTCTTGGGGGAGGTGCCTTACGGTAGCAGGGGCTTGCTTTAGTGGCCTTGTTCCACCGTGTGGTAGTAGCTCTTAGGGACTCAATGACAACTTCCACCATCCCAATTAGTCGCTGCCCCGCTACGTGCCACTGACACCCCTGCAACCTCCCTGTAGCCAGAACGCGCTTCCAGAGCTGCACGACGCGCCTGCTTCGAAAACCACTTTATCTTCAGCGCGGCTCATTGTGTACAACAACGACATATCACCCACCGAACCCTGTCGCTTCCGGGACGACAACCTCATCGATAACATGACTTCATAACGATATAGACGCCTTACATGACAACTTGAATAGATGAGGACTCTTCGAACGATCTTGACGCCACATCGGTACCCTCACACGCGACACGACTCCATTGACACCCAAAGCTCAACCCCACGTGAAGCACGAGAATAGGACCCGGTCGCGAGGCCATGGAGACACCGGACTCTGATCCGCAGTCTCATAGAGTCGTTGATCACTCTTCGCCATTCAAAGGCATTGTCGTCTGCTGTACTAGTATTCCTCCAGAAGCTAGGGTAAGGGTCTCCATCACTCCTTGAAAGCTCATTCACCAACAAGGACAGACGAATGTAGCACTTCGTGTAGTCGAGCTCGGCGGGATACACAAATACGATCTAACACCAGATGTGACGCATCTCATCGTCGGCAACTATGACACTGACAAGTACCGCCACGTCGCCCGCGAGCGGCCCGACATCAAAGCCATGGACGCCGACTGGATCGTAGCTGTTGCCGAGCTTTGGAGAAACGGCGAGGACGATTTCGACTTCGACGCTCTGGAGTCCAAGCACCAGCTCATGCCGCTCGAACGCCGTGGTTCTATGCCCGAATCGCTTACCGGTGACGGTAGCCCTCGGCAAGGGTTGCTCATCAGCCTCACCGGTTTTGGCGAAGCACGCGACGCCATTGCCGAAAAGATCACATCGAACGGGGCTACATACACGCCAGACCTCACAAAGCAGTGCACGCATCTCATTGTCTGTCAGCCTGAAGGCAAGAAGTTCACAGCTGCCAAGCAATGGGGTGTCCATACTGTCTCCGTTCAGTGGTTGGACGAAAGCATCAAGCGCGGGTTGATCTTGGAAGAGTTAAAATTCGACCCGCAACTTCCACTTGAGGAACAAGGCCGCGGCGCAGTGGTATCTAAAGAACCTCGTAGAGACCCTTCCGGAAAGCGTTCTCGATCGGGCCCAGCTGGACCCAACGAGGAGGGCAGCGGGCCCAGAAAGATGAGGAAAACAGCCAGCATGAAGTTGAATTCACAACGTGATGGTCTCTGGGGTGACATTCTCAAGCGCCCGGACACTGTCGATAAGTCCATCGACGCGGAAGTAAAAGCAAAGGAGGCTGTTCCAGAAGAAACAGCACCCGGCATGCCGCATTCGAAGGTCATGCCGCAGCATCTATCGCATTCTACCGGACAGGGCATCTTCACCAACTGCATCTTCTATATCCATGGCTTTCCTAGCCAGCGCGCGCAGATTCTCCAACAAACCACCAGCTCCCTTGGTGGCTCAACGACTTCATCAATCGACACTTTGGGCAGCTGGAAGTCTCCCTCTCACCCGTCTTTCCGCTTTCTCATCGTCCCTCAAACATCTCAGCCGGCAACACATCCGATGCTACCTAATGATGACATTCACATCATCACCGAGTTCTACATCGAGAAGTGTTTACACAATAAACAGTTCTTCGACCCTCGCCATCATGTAATTGGTCGTCCCTTTCCCGTCTTTCCAATTCCTGATCTTGCCCCCATGACGATCTGCACGGCGGCCTTTACTGGGATTGAGCTTAGCCAAGTAGCTCGAAGTATAACTCAGTTGGGAGCGACTTTTTCCGAAGAGTTTCGTCCTTCGGTGAGCGTGCTTGTGTGTCGGTCCCTCATTGCGACACGGAAAGAGAAGCTCAAATGCGCCCTGGCCTGGGGCGTTACAGTGGTATCTGCAGAATGGCTTTGGGAGTGCATCTCCACAGGCTGTCGCGTACCGCTTGCGGACTTTACTTTCACTGAACTCAAAAAGCGACGTTCTCTCGCTGGTGAAGATCAGCAGCAATTGAGCTCTGACAGCTCAGGTCCTCGTAACAAGCATGGCTCTTCAGTATCACTTCCACCAACTGCCCCGGCTCTTGCCCCCGCCAAAGTGATTTCGGCGAAGAACACGGGAGTCGACCGCAGTGGCTTCGATGCCGATGGATCAACAAAGCAAGCGGCAAGAGGCGATGGCCAGTCCAGGGCAATTGGTCGAACCACAAAGCTGGACTCCACCACTTCGGCAGACTTCCATACTGCACGCACAAATCTCCTTCAGACCCGAGACACCGATTCCACGCTGACTGAGCTCTCGTCCGCCTCTCTCAACAAATCCCCTTCACCGACCAAATATGATGCACACGCTGAACCCCTCCGCACCAAGTCAGACCCTACTCCACGACAACAGGAGAACCCAGCAACAAATCGTGCTCCGTCAGCACCAGCAGCACCACCTCATGAATTAGAAGACGACGCAGCTCGTGCTCAAGCTGCACAACATCAGGCCCTCCTCACCTCTCGGCTTGCCTCTCTCGTTGACACGAGCGCCTCCATAGGATCCGCATCATTCCACGCTTCAGCCGATGACCCCAAGCCTCGACGCCGACAGCTTCTTGGTCGAGCTACCAGCAATGTCTCTGCAACCAGTTCAAATGCCAACGTGACAGCTGCTGCAATACCCTCTGGGGGTGTTGATGCATTTGGTGTCGAAAATGACACTGCGACAACCAGTGATGTTGAAGGACATGCTGGGGATGCCCAGGATCAGGGTCATCCAGGCACCCAACTTGCGTATGGCGATCCAGAAGCGCAGGGTGTGAAGGCCCAGATCATCAGCAGGATGGCTGGGGAGGCTACGAATGGCAGGACAAGAAATCACAACGGCGGTCAAACCACGACTGTGGGGGGCAGGGCTCTAAGAAAAAGAGAATAAGCGTTTCTCGGCGTCAAAGATGGTACCTTATGTATTTCACGGCGTTTGAGATGGGACATGAGGCAAATACGCAGGAAGCATACACTCATATCTGGGGGCCTAGACCAATATGGAAGGAGACAGTCAAATGAACAACGTGAATGAGCTTGACACTTGAGGAAAGCCTCCTTTGATGACATTCAGCGATCAGCGAGAACCTCAATCACTCTGTAGCTAGACATGAACTTATTCCATTTTAATTGCAAAAGGACCAGTGGGTCTGAACCCATCCGCTCATCTATGTGACCCGAACTCCGATTGAACGCCTGGTTCCGCAGGAGTCAGATCCATAGAGATTCGACGCTGTACGGAAATGAAACAAAAATAATCAAGACACAAGAAGTACGAATCCTGCTTCCCTGACGCCCATATTGGTAAATGCAAACAAAGGGATCACTTGCCTTACAAGTGCCCAGGGGTATCGTCACGGCTTCTCGCCCAGCCTTTTGGCCCGTGTGTGCTTGCGAGACCTATCAGGCATCAATAGGAATGAGCTTCTCACTGCCATCGAGCTGCAGTCCCGCGTCGAACTCCTTCCATTCGCGTTCTATTTCCTCACTGTGTAATGTTAGTGCAAGATTCTGGCTCATTCGAGATAAGTCTTTGACTTACTTCGAAAACTCCAGGACTTGACCATCCTTCGAATTGTGGCGCTTGCACATATCGATGAAGCGCAATAGCGTGCTTTCACGCTTGAACTCAAGCAGCAGATCCTTTTGTTTGGGTGAAGCTTCCGGATCCGCCCGCAAGGAGACCTTCAATACCTGGCGGTTGTACTTTACGCGGCACGTGCTAGTCAAGTCAATCGATGTCATATCGACGCCATCGACCTCAGGCTTCATCCACTTCTCTGAGGAGCCACTCCCGCTGAGCACACGAAAGTCGAGGGACACTCCATTCGATCCTTTCTTGATTCGCACATATTGCGACAGTTTTGTTGGGCTTGCGAATTGCTTGGTCTTCGCTTGGCAAATCCGGAAGTCGTCCTCCGTGAGCAGCACACCTGTGTTCGCTTCTGCGTCGGATATCGGTTCCGCGCTTCGCGCCGGAGTTTCGTTCGAGTGGTTGCTCTTAGGTCGCTTGTTGAAATGGCTCTCTGGCAGAATGATGTTCCTGAACCGAGCCCCCATAGCAGTTCCGGGCGACTGGTTGATGAATGTCGTCTCCATGGGCTGCTCAGTGGACCAGTGCATGCTCTTGCGCTTTCCCAAAGTTCCTTGAGGGGTGTTGGTACTGCTGGTTGGAGCTGAGCCACCAACACTCTTCCCCGACGGACGTCCAATGTTGCGGAAGCCTGCCTTGGCACGGAGGCTTGCGAGTTTCTTATCGTGGTAGAAGTCGTGTATGGTTCGCGGCATGTTGAAGTTAGGCCCCTCAAGCTCATATATCTCATGCAGACGGTGACGTAGCCACTCGACCGGAGTTACGTCGAGGTTGAATTTCTCAAGTTCGGAGAGCGACTCAGATAGTCTGAAGAGCGTATCGTAAGAAGTGATGCCTCCTTTCGAGGTATGCAAAAACCTCTTTGCGAGAAGTTGGTAAGGACTGATCTTCCCAGAGGCAAGGAATTCCAGGATCTTTGCTCCGCGATTGACTTGTCGACCAATCTGATACTTCGAAGACCCTCCTTTCTCGCCTCTCGCTTCAGCCTCAATGGTAGCCTGGTGCTTCTCCTTCCACCTCTCCCATTGTCGCGTAATGTCTTTCCTGACATCTTTCCAGTGCGACTCCCAATAAGGATGATCTTTGTCAATCTTCCCCACGGGTACATCCTGCATACATTCCGGATACGTGTAAACAGTACCATTGTGGCGGAGAATAAGGTTCTTGGACGTGATTTCGGTCAGGGGCTCTTCAGGGCTGTGAGGCGCTTGACGGGGGGAAGCTTCGGCGGAAATTGGCGCAGGTGTGAGCTCGTGCGAGGCTGGCCTACTGCGGATGTTTGCGGGGGTGAAGCCCATGTACGGCCTCGGTGGTTCCTTGGGCAGAGGTCGACGCTGGTGCTCGTGGTGGTGATACATCGGGCCGTTCGGGGGTGGGATCTCTCTGATAGGGTGATCATTGTTCATGTGGCGGATCGGATCAACATAGCCGGACCCTTCACGACGCGTCAAAGGAGGCAGGATCGGAGATCCGTGGTGGATTGGCCGTGGAAGTGGCTGGTCGTTCAGTCCAGCCATTCGAGCCATTGCCATTCTCGCAATTCTCTCATCTTCAAGACCCTGAGGCGGAGGTGTGAGGCCAGCATGCCGCCTTGGCTCAACATGTGGGACGCCGAATGATGGTCCTTGTATAGCAGCCTCTTTGAGGCGCATCTGCCGCCTTCCTTCCTCAGCAGCCAGTCGATGAGCTTCCTCCCTGGCGACCTGGGCGCGATGGTCGGGTGATGGCTCCTGGGGTGCTTCCTTCGCCTTCACAGCTTCAGGCTCCTTTTCAGTTGGCGTCGGTGGCTCCAAGAGTCTTTTCCGCCTTGCATGTTCTTGGGCCGCTTGCATGTCGATCCATTCGGCGGAGGCACCATGGCAGCCTTGCCGATTCCATTCGCAATTACCGCACTTAGGAAACATCTCGCCTCCAACAATGACGCAGTTCTCGAATGCGCCTTGATTCTTCTCACAGGAGTGGCAACGGCGCTTTTGGACTTCACCGATAGCCTGGATCATGCAAGATAGCCATTTCACACCCTTCGCCTCGGCACGCTCGTAGATGCTGGTGAGATGGTCCTTGTTGAAACGACGACCTCGGCGAATGATGACTGGCCTTTGCACAGGCAGATCCTGGATAGCCTCGACCCATTGGTTCCATGGCTCGATACGCTCGACAGGTCCGACGTATCGCCCATCAGCGTCAACCACATTCACAAGTACATTCTCCGTCGACGTCGATCGCGCGGGAGTTGGCACACCATTGGCCTCTGAATCGTTCATACGCTCATCCTCTTGGTCCCGAGATTCAATCCTTGGCAAGCGAGGACCTAGTTCGTTCAGCGGCAGCTGCCCACGCTTTTCACGGAAGAAATTGGTCATCGACTTGCACACCTCCTCGCGGGTCTCCATTCGCACGTGCAGGGATTCGCGGTACTCCTGTTCCATGGCTGTGAGCTTAGTTGCCTTTTCATGACAGGTAGCGGCAGCTCTTGCAAGATCTTCCTCGACCTGTGCCATCTCACGGGCCATTCGTGATCTTCTGTCGCTCAACTGCATGCGGAGGTCCGTAAAATGTCGAAGTTCCACCCGGATATCAACACTTTCATTATGAAAGCGAGCATTGGCTGCTGAGCGTTCCGTTTCCGTGTCCCGTTTGAACCTGTCCCAGAAGTTGCGTTCCGTTTCGTGCCATACCGACTGCTGCTCGTCTGACGGCATCGCCTGCCAGACGGCGGTGTCTTTCATTTTGGTTGATCTCTGTCCAAGTCCTGGTCTATGTTGCCGAGTTTGATCCGAAATTTTTAATGAAGGCGACTATCCAAGTCCCGGCTGAGGGCAAACTCAAGTCGCGCCAGGTAGTGAATATAGAGGCTCGCGGTTGAGCATGGATATGGTCTTCTGCTTATGTGGTGGTGCTGGCGTCAAATAGTTTGCGAGGCTGTTGAGGCAGCAGCGCAGATCAAGAATCAGTTCCGGTGCGATAGCCGTAGGAATCCTATGGGAAGGTCGGAAGAAGGGTTCTGCGGAGGGAACTGGCTACGGAGAGTTAGTTATATGAATCACAATGAGACCAGGGCACTGTTAGCCTGGTGGCAGCAGGGGGTTAGGCTTTGAAGAAGGGGACAATAGAAGTGGCTCAGGCCCGCACATGGCTTGGGCGAGAGCCACAATGATCGTAAAGTCTCACCTGGGGCTAGCTAAGCGGGAAGCGTATAGGTAACTAGTCGCCGAGATAGGCTGATGGTGTGCAAATCCGTAGTCCAGAGGCTTGGGATCTGGTCAGCCTCGGGGGGTGTGCAACGACGGGTTAGGTTGTCAAAAAGTTGCGCCGCCTGTCGCGGGGGAGGGATGATGTTCCTTAAAGAGTCGCGTGGTCAGCTGGCTGTCAGCACGACGTTTTCGTTCTTGCAGAACATTAAGTTTCAAGGTGGAGAGAATCAAACAGAGTTAAAATGTCAAGCCTGCGAAGTGTTTGCTGGGCACTCACTCGAAGGTATATGTTGGGGGATACCTCACAGATGACGAGGGTACCAGAGATGGGCAAACGTAGAAAGCTTCTGAAAGCGTGCGTGCGCGGCGCAAATCTAAATCGCACGCCCCCCAAAATTGCGGACCCCCCTGTCGATCGGGGGTCCTTTAGTCGCAATGGTCTTATTTGAGGCAAAGGTGGGCAGTCAATTCGTCAAGGTGCGCTGTGGCCGCTCCGCCGCAAAGAGGATCGATAATAGATGCGGTGCAAAGCGAAATGCGAGGTGTGCGAAAGAGTACACAGGAGGATTGCGAAACGGAGTTTCAGAAGTCTGCGATGGATGACTTGAGCAGTCGTGCGATTACGTTAGTGGCAGGCACAGCACTGGCCGCAACTGTTGTTTCTGCCTACGGGTGCAGGAGGAAGGCGCGAGGAAGGGAAGGAAGGCAGGATCGAGTCACTTGGCCGTCGCCAAAGATGAAGAACTGCGTCGCCAACAAAATCTCATCAATCAACGAGAGGGACAAAAGGTGGGCGCTTCGGGTCGTGTCTCATCGTATTGGCAGAGCCAACAGCATTGAGTCGTCCCTTCGGATGCGACGAAAACGCTAGCCATGCCAGGCCGGTGCTTCCTGCACCTCAGCCGGTGACCTGTAGCCCTTGCATCAACGCTTCGGCATCAACCACATTACACATTCTCCGAACCTCAAAAGGTACAAGAACAGACATTGAGACAAATGGAAATGACGGGATGCGGCAAAAGACACGTCAAAGAACACCGTCGTCATGATCGGCAAATACCAAGTCAGAAGGTCGCCAAAAATACACGTAAGAAATGGATTAGTGGCACAACTGAATTCCTTCCGCAACCTGGGGCCAACCTCTGTTCCAAGCATTTACCGTACATATGCTGAACCAACAACAGATATCGCATCCATCACCAATGGACCGCCCCTTCTCGGCTGGTTCCTGCTCTGATCAGGAGCCGAGAGAACAAAGAAGGGCTGACCTGCCCCGGTCCCTTGTTTCTGCGGTCGGTGATGGCTCTACTCCGGATCGATGGGCCATCACGATGGCGATGTCATTGTCGTTCTTTTCTCTCGATGACCAAGTTTCTTTCTACATCTGACCAAGCGAAATGTCAAGTGCGTTAGCTGTGGTTGTTCTGGTCAGCCTAGCCATACCACCAATGCCAGTCATATCGACGCATTAAAGGACTCTCGGCCTCTCCATCTTCCTAATTCTGGCGTCACATTAGCATCGACAACAACTAACACGCGAGATTCCTTCGAAATCCGCCCCTGCGCACACCCCCCCTCTCTTGTTGGTTGTTGGAGACCGAAAGAACAATGGGGTCATCATTGCGCTCCCTTATCCTCAACGGGATATAACCTAGGCACTCTCACTCACACGACAGGTGCCTTGTGCACCCCCCCTGCACATCGCTCTCCGTCTGCTCTTGCGCCGACTAGACTCATCATAGGCATTAATAGCGGGCCTCTTCGCAAATAGACGAGTCCCGAAACGAACAATAGTCAGAACCACCACCATCGGCGATAATCTCGTCTCACACCATTTACGCCTATCTATCTTCGGACAATGATTTCCTGGGCGCAGGCTCTCGTCTTACGGAATACGCACGTTGGTTTCTTTGTATTGACTGGGGCCCAGCAAAGTCGTACAACCATCTTGCTGCATGAAGCGCAGGCCTGACACACCGAACCCGCGATAGTTGGAAGCGATAACATGACCGATAAGTTGTGCCATCAAGCTCTGTACAATCCTCATAGTCTACCTCCACCGAACCCTACATTGTGCCTTTTCTGCACTGCCCGTTCACTTGAGCAGAGATGCGCTTGCAGACTTGCGTCTTTACGAGCATGGTACTGGTCGCTCTCCTTCACGTTGGATCGGTGGAAACCCTGCCAAGCTAGAAGAAGCTACGTCCACCCGCACCAGCAGTCCTGTGAGATCCCGTGATCGCAACTCTGTCAAGTCTTCGACCCTGCGCCACAGGACTGGGCGAAATCACTACGACTTTCGTCCAGAGCATAAGCGACACTTTTCGGGCGATCAAAGAGGTTTTCGCCCGACGCCACATGCATGATGCAGATGATCTTACGCCCAGAGTCGCTGGCTTATCAGCGTCCAGGCCTTGCGGCTCTGTCTTCAGTATCATCAGACTATTTCACCATCCTAGCATCGACGATGCTGGCGCCATGCAGGGTGTCGGCACAGTTCTTGACCCTGCAGTGTCAGACTGGGAAACAGGCAGAGAACGCAGCAAGCTCTTGGCAAACGCAAAGTCTTACTATTCGAAGTTGGACGTATTTTTCGGCGATTGCAGCCGCGATGGCTCATAGGTGTCGCTGCCAATGTTGTCCAGCGTTGTTCTGCTTCCTCATAAAGGAATATGTTGGCCAACAAGACTCTGTAACAAGACTCAGTAATAAGACTCAGCCGACTGTGCTACTGCAACTACAAGTACAACCAGAACTAATTGTAGGTCCGGCGGGTCTTGCGTTTTCACAACCAACACAGCTAACCCTCGACATGGTTCCAACACTACTTCGGGATACCACCGACAGAATGCCAGGACGCATACACTACGAAAAAAGGGTGTGGCTGGCTGCCTACGGTCTATCACAGACCCTAGTAGGTCGCACTTCTCGGTTGCGTCGTCGGCGCTACGGGAGCACGCTGCCAATCTCCCATATTACAGATAGTGAGACCATATGCACAGCGCGCTTCGCCGTTGATTTTGGTCAAAATAGGGGATGCAGATCGGCCTGCTCGGCCCTGAGGTTGCTTGGAACCGATTGACCAGCCAGCAATTATTGATCGGCCTTGGCGGATATGTTCGCTAGGACGTGATTCATTCATTCTGCCGACCATCACAGCCAGCCACAGTTGACCTGCTGACCGACGATTAGACATCCGTGTCTATGCGAGTGCGCGAATGGGGTTGCGATTGCAGATCATCCAGCGACTAAGCAATGCGCTGCCGTTCCGATGCTCACTCAAGCATTTTGCGACTGGAGCGAGTGACAGGAGAGGTCATATTTGAAACGCGGACTTGTGGTAGATCTGACTGACCAGATCCTTGTACACAAGGGGCTGGTATACTGTCGGTCATTTCCCATTCCCGTAACAAGTTGCGTAGGGGACCATCCAAGATCCTGTTAGAGTCATGTTATATCCTCTCGCCGACGCAGCTTGACGTCAATCCGGATCTCAGTCCACGGGCGCCCGTCATTCGTACGAGTCCAATACATTCGCACCACTCGTCCGTGAATCCCGCTGACGGCCGGCATGCATCAGCTACCAAAGCTATCACTCCACATTGAGTCTTGGATCGCGACCGGCAGAGCCATGTGTCCTGGCAGGACGACGTACGTCGTATCGCAAGTGGCCCCTGTTCTTGCTTGTATTAGGACTCTACACCAGTAATCATGACCCCCGCGAAGATCAGTATCCGGGGTCTAGAGCCGCCGTGTGGACCATGGCTTCCTCGGCCTCGCCGGTCGGCTGTTGAGTATCTGCATCTAACGTACTTGGGGCCAATAGCATGGCTATAGCTTCAAGCCTCATATCTCCCATCGCGTGCTTATATGGACCACGGCAGCGCGCGGTTCGGAGAGATGCAGTTGAGCGCTGCGTGCTCGACGCATATTTGAATGTGCTCAATGGTCTACGATGCCTCAACTCCGACTTTCACGGCGTCACGACATCGAACAAAGTGAGCCCTCTCAGCACACAAAACCGGACTTCTTGTAAACACCCATTGAGGCCGGCTCTCAATCTGATCGCACAACGTTGGAGCAAACCTTGCCGTAATGGGCTGGTGGTCTCGCAAACGTAACGAGTCGACCCGAGCTATAAGCCACTTCAATACCCACATCATACAAGGGCCTGGGCAAACACTATTCAATCCGCTTGTGCGATGCTAGACGGCGCCATACAATACGTAAAGTCCGAGTGCAGGAAGAGAATGGAAGACGCAACGAATGCTTCGGTGGCCTGTGCCACCCCGGGCTCTCTCGGCCGGACATATGGGGGTGTGGTCCGCGGGCGGCGCTCGCGCGGTCAAGCATTTCTGCTCCAGGCTCACACCAAGCAGAGACGTTGCATTGTGAACGGCGGGCCCATAACTTCTCGGCATATGCCTCTTTGGACGTCGCATATGGTCGCTGAAAGTCTTATGGAGACGCCGCGGAAAGTTCGGTCGGTACCTAATGAAGGAAGCAATTCTTCGCCCAGGAACCTTGTCTCGACGATGACGCTTATTGATCGCTCATCACTACTGCGAGCAACGGCCGGAGATTCGCTGACATTCACCATGACTTCCGGCTCTCGCGGTCATTTGACTCAAAGTCCCCGACAGTGGCGGCGGTCAAGACCTCAGATCCATCTGAGTCATTGGTTCCTCGAGCTCTTGGGCTTGTGAGCGAGGCAATAGTATACAGCCTGGACCCTTCGCATGGGCATATACTTCAGGCTTGTGGCGCCGTATAGTCGTAAAGCCCTCCAGAGCTAGACTGGCATCACGAATAGGCGGTCTCCTCGCGGCGGGTTTGGCGGAACCTGGCTTCGTATAGTTGTCGTATTCCCGCCCTATCTTATTCATCCTTCGCGTGGTCCAGGGGGCGTGTGTGAAAGCGACTCCACACTTCTCTCAAACACACCACTTCCTAATTTTTTACTCGATCGGTCTCTTCACACATAAAAGGCACAAGAAGCATGTGTGAGTGGGTTGCGCGCTTCGCACGCGACGACGCAAGAGGAGGGGCGTGTGTGTGGAAGACCCCCTCCCAGGGGACTGATCTGTGGGATCAGACATCACGACTTTTCTTTTTTCCTCTCTGCTTGAAGACTGATGTGCCGAGAGCCTAGGGCCAGGCCAAGCTCTGCATCAACGCATGGTATAGGCTTTCGCTGCGGTGATTCAGCGCGACGATCGTCGCTTTTGACTTCGCAGCGAGTGAAAGCATGAATCTTTTCGACCCGCGCGATTGGCGCCTAGCGGTTGGTATTGGTACACGATAAGGTAATATCGGTGTTGGCGGCATCATGACTTACGCCGAAAAAGCCGACATATATTTCCCAAGCTAAAGTTGTGTAGCGTAGTACTTCTCGAACCCCGTAGGCCCAGCCAAGCAAACAAGGTCCTTCGATAGAACGAAGCCAGTCCTATTAGCTCGAAAAGAATAGGACACCTTCCAGTCCTATACTAAGTTTGCAGGCCTGGGGCTCGGAAGACAACCAACGAAGGCCATGAAAGTCCTACGGCACGCTTGCAAATTGGGAGATGAAAAGGAAAAAGTCAAAAGTTCAGCCCCGGAGTGGTTGGTTGGCGATATGAGAGCCAAGAACAACGCCCAGCCATATTGCCCAGGCGCCCTCCACTCAAACGCAAACATCCCTCGGCTCACATGAAGTCTATTCCACATGAAAGTGTAGAGTCAATATGCCGCTCCACTTTCTGCTGCTTTTCGTTTATACTCGTATCCATTCATCCATACGAAAGGACGAAATGTCGGTGCGCTGGCATTCCCAGGGCACCGTATCAGCCCCCCAGGTGACGAAGACCGCCTGAAGAAAAGAAAATGACACTAGTACGGCTGGGAAATACTATGCTCGGTTTAGCTTTGTCTTGGGGGTGGGCACAAGCATAGTCCTTCTTGCGTGCTGGGGCTGCCCAGACCTGCGCCGTATGACGCGGACTTTGCGCAGGTTTAAGAATCCACATTCCCAATGCGCATGAAGATGCGACCGACCGTATAACGTATGTATTGCCGAAAGGTGCGTGGATGATACCCTGATCAGCCGCGCGCGCCCTCTGTATAAGCTTTTGAGCCGGTGCAGAGTCCTGAAACAGATCTGTCATATCACCGTAACAGCACATACTTTTCGGGAGAAGGAGGGCTATAGTGCCGCGAATACATGCCCGCCTTAGGACTAAGTCTAGGACGATTCATTAATGCTTCGCTCCGCCCAGACCCAGGAAAGACTCCAGCTCGTCTAGTGTCGTCCTGGACGCGATTCATGACGATGCGCCCAGACTGTCGCGACGACCAACAAAGTCCTGTATGACTAAGTAGTATGTAAATCGGGCGGTTGGATTGCACTCGGCCGGGCCGGGGTGATGATATCGTCAGAGAACGCCATAGCTGAAAAAACAGAAGGAAAAGTAACCAAGTGGACAAGGCCCAGCAATCTACAAGCAATTAGTGCGTTGCAAGCATTCCCATACATGCGACTCCACTGCCGGGCGTGTGTCGGGGAACATCGGTAGGGTGGTCGAGCCTCCCGCATCCAGGTCAATCTACATTGCAACATTCCGATCACTATTACTATAGTTGGTACTATACATCAAGAAGTAAAGGCTCATGCAGGTTAATCCGTCAAGTGATGGCACTTGTTTTGATGCTGATCCAACCAACGCTGGAGAAAAGCGGACTGTTGCATTTGGCTTTCGGCTATTATTGCCTTCATTAGGTTGGATCGTTGGATTGCATACAACACATTGCAAGTGATCATCAAAAAACTAATAATTTAGTTGCTCTTCCCTGTTTGAGATAGTGGTGTGCCGTATATGACCAGGGGTCGAATGCGATTCGTCCCGAGTGCGAGACAGAACAGGGCCGCCGAAAATGATGAGAAATAAAGGCTGAGCGATGACAAGCCGTTTTCAGCCAGCCCAAGCCACCCTGTCGACGCCTGTTGACAGAGGGCTCAATTGAGGCTTGACCTTATTTGTAGTTTTGATTCGGTAGTGCTGATGCGCGCTCGTGACTGCATTCGAGGGTAAGGTATGCCCAGCCAGCCCAACGCATGTCGCCATTTCACATAAAGAAGTCTCCGAGCACTCCATCGCCAGGTCGAAATGCATACCGCCTGGGGCCTTCCGTGAGGAGCAAGCTGGACTGTGGACTTTTGCCCTCATTTGTCTTGTGGTCTAGGGTGCGACGAGGATGGTGGAGGGACGATGATTCTTGGTGAGGAAGGTACGTCCATGGCTCCTCCACGGACCCGCGGACCACCTCCTCAGAACAAAGATTCCTCAACATCGCTTGACTTTCCTCCTGTTTTCATGGCATGGCCTGTCACGGACATCCGTGACTGCCGCATCGCATCCTTGAATCCTCTTGCGCTCCAACAGTATCAGGAATGCATCCTATTTTCCAAGGGTACCGTATTGCGGGATTGCCTAGGTATCCGAAATGGGCACTCTAGCCTAGCGGTGATGATCCTCTAGCGACCAAAAACACGCGTGTCGACCAAAAGCCACGTCGCTTCGCTTTGACGACGCCATGCAATACCATGCCATCCGACGAACCCATCGCAATACGCGCTTCCTCCAGCTCCAGCTCCAGCCAGCCAAGGGCGGTCAAAATCCGACTTCTGACCTGTTACTCGTCTCCTCTAATCACAAAAAAAACAAAAGGGAACCAGGACACCCCAGGATTCGATGATGCATTCTGTCAGACATTGTTTCCTCTGATCGTATCGCGGCATATCTTCGTGCATATCGTCCAAGGCCGAAACGAACAAGCCACGCGCACACACCCTCGAGTATTAGGTTCGGAATAGTCTGAATCCCATTCGCCCACACTACGCACATACTTCCCAAAGGAGACAAAAGACGAAGTCCTCCAGGCTGAAGCAGGGGTGTGACAATTAGGGATTTCGTGATTACTACAGTGAGTGAGCACCCTGTGTGTGTGTGCCAGCAGGACGGACACTCGGGGTTCCTTGTTCCCCTCTCGCACAACAACCCTGTGTCCCTTCCTAGGGGTGTCTGGTCGAACTCATCGCATCGCGTCCTATCGCATGGACTGCATGAGATACATGCAAATGCCAAGTCGCAGACCATCCCATGGAGACGTCAAACGTCCGTCGCACGGCGATCGTCGAGTTGAGAGCGTTCCGAATGCACTGAGGAGCCAACAACTGGCCGAGCAAGGGCTTGTCCACTATCACGTCTATCAAAGTAACACTCCACCGTTCTCGGCGTCATATAAGCGTTCGGCGATGTTGGGCCGGAGTGTTGTGCAGCTTCTTATCTTCAAACTCCGTGCTATGGTCCCGTACAGCCAGCCAACCAGCGAAGCATGTATGCGGCGGCGGCGTTCTCTGAATAGTTGCCGAGTAAGTACTATTCTTGATCTGGGACGTAATTAACGTGTGGTCCACGGCGATCTCCAGCACATGAGAACCAGCCTCAGTCTTTGCGACTCCCGTCCTGCGTTGTTGGTCATCTAATCTATCCACACACCCTCCCACCCACATGTAGGTCAGGGAGCCGTCAGCGACCATTGTCCATCTCGGGTGGTACGAAACCAGCGTATAGTCTCCTTTTGGCGCCGATGAATAATAATAATAATCTTGCAATAAACCGGGTATCGTAGGACGGGACAGGACAATGGGGATGGGGGTGTCATGGTTCGAGTCATTTACGGGTTTCGGCCTGGATAGTCAGCGTGTCTGACATATAACCCAGCTAAGCAAGTCCTAGTCATCAGCCAAGGCGCGAGCTCCATCGAGCTATCAATTCGAAGGATCACGTAGTTCGGCTGTCGTATAACATAATACGCGGAAGCCAATCTCAGCCCGGGTTTCGCATCGTGGCTCCTGGCTACGTGTACCTATGCGATACCCAGTCCGGAGTCTAGTATTCCCATGATTGCCTGATAGGCTACGTACTCCCAACGCACAGAGAGAGGGCGATGGGAATCGCGCGCGATCAGACAGTGGTTGGTCGACGGGATACGCGTCCTCCGGCTCCGAAGCAAGACTCCTGAATAGTCTGCAGGAGGCACCCTCAAATGGTGAATGGGGCACTTATTGGCGCTCGTACAGGGACGCATCCTATTGCCCTGCTCGCCAACCAAAAATACCAGCCCTCACCACCACCAACATGCGTCTCATCGCCCGGATATGACCTCTCGCATCATCCTTCCCAACGATGATGACTGTGTGCCAACGTCTGACTTTCGACTCGTTCGTCGAATTCCTTCCTATTTTCAACATTTCTCATCATTATTGCCGGACTCGGCAACATTTTCACTAAGCACACACACACCCTGTCTGGCCGTCGGGCCCGGAGGCTCTTGGCTCTCGTTGCCAATATGCGACCGTAGCATCCGAGCCTGGATACTTTTGCTTGTAGGGTACCCACGACGATATCCACCTTTGTAGGCGCCGCGGCATGTGTGTCCTGTACGCAGATCCGCCTATTTGTCCATTTCCTGACACAAGAATCGGCCATGTCGGGCGTAAGTACCAACATCGCCAGCAAACAACGCCCCTAATCCCCTCCCACCGCCTGCGGACCAAGCTGCTGGGACGCACGAGAACCAGTCACCGCCGCACCCCCGACTCCATCATTTCGCTCACTGTGCCTCCGCTTCGCTCCTAAGAAAGCCGGAGAGCGAGCAGAAAGAGGCAGGACGGGCGGCAGCGGCCAACATACAGAGACACTTGTTTTTTTGTTAGCTGCAGCTTTCCTATGACCTGGCGCTCTGCGAAATGTGCACGAGACCACCGAAGAGATGGGGCGGCCGCCGCCGCATAACATGGCTTCAAGCCAACGGTCCTTGGCAGCCACCATGGTCACCTATTCGTGACGCTACGATGTTCAGCTGCGCGCGCGAGCGAGACAATTCGTGAGGAGAAATGCAAAGTCAAAAGAGACAAAGACAACATCATTATGCAGTCGAAACCAACGGACCTGCGCCACCTGCTGCAGCAACAGCGAGCGCCTAGATACGTTATGTGTATGTCGCCGCACTCTCGCTGGCGTGCCCAGAATGGCACTTTGTGTGTGGCACTCGTCGATGTGACCACGGCGGATGAATTGCTTCCCGTTCCCGTAGACCTGAGACGTTGGGGCCAACTGCGTGGCTTGACTTGCTTCGGCTTGCCTGCCTTATTTCACCTACCGATATGCTACGCCGTGCCATGCCATGCCATGCAACGACGAACCAACGGACCAACTTTATCATACAAGCCCCCAATACTACTACGAGTACTAAGAATAAGGACAGCCGCGGCATGGCATCACGTCTGCTTGATTATCCATATACGCTCCTTACGACACACCACGCTGAGACAATCGTCACTAAGCCAACCCCTTCGCTCGGCTCGATGGTGTCATATGCCGTCCATCCAGCGCTGAAAGGACATTTCGAACTCGTCTGTCGGATGACCTGCACTCTCATGCCGATCACTTCAAGGACAGGAGTCTCCATTCTCCACTCGAAAGTCCTTCTGCCCGTAAACCGTATCCATTCGCGCGTACTGCCGTATAGTCCTCCAGGACGACACCCAGGACAGGCACCCATGACAGCATCCAGAACAGGACGAATAAGCCCTGTAGGCCTACTCGATAGTGCTGACGCTGTGACACCCTCAAGACAAAGGACTCGTTCGCTCGCCAATCTAGGACCGACGACGCCATTGACCCTTTTCGACCAGTAATCAAGTCCTAGACATGTGTGTCACGTCCACCCTTGGAATACGACCAATCCCGCAGACTGAACACACACAGATGCCCTATGTGCACCGATAGTCCTTAATCACACAATGTCCTAGCAGGAAATTGTCACTCTGCCCCCCTGTTTGTTCGTAGCTCGCTTCGATCCCCAGCTCGCTCAAGGTCGTCACTAAAGGAGAAGGCAAACACCAGGACGTTCGGTAAGTAACCGAGGACTTTTCCACTCGAATATTGCATGATTCTCTCCCATTTTTCAAGGGTAACCATGTCGATTCTCAAAAGGACTTTGATACCGGATGTTCGCTTTCGCTTACCGTTGGGAGGGTGGGTTCTTCGTTGAGCTTTTCCATCGCGCGTGGCACAGTTGGAGCCAATACACATCGGGCGTGCTTGGCTCCTTCAGCAAGCATTCGGATCTAGCGAGGCGCGCTTGACGCAGATCCTCACGCCATGGAGCAAATTATAGTCCTTCGGGGTCCATATAGGCCCGTGCTCCTGCTCCATCTGGAGATTAGTCGCCGACCGCTGATGGAAGGCTCCTACCCTATACATTGACATCGTGATGCCGTCCGACGCGATCATTCGTAGATGTGTTGAATAGAGACGACAAAGCGCTCGGCTGATGTCAGAGCCTCTGTATTCGCTCGTGTGTATGTCATAAGTGGCAAGCTATGTTTTTGTATGGCGATTGCCACGTGGTCGTCTGTCCTGCCACAGTATTCGCAATGATGGAAGCTTTTGGTCATGTCCTATATGATGCTCACACGATGTCCGCATCATAAAGGCTTTCTCTCCCGAGCAGGGGCATTCGTGCTTCACGAAGGCGTTGGACACATCGAAGAAGTCATTGCAGTCTACAGGTCGAATCATCTCGTTGGAAGTTGGCTTTCAGTAGCGAGGCAGAAGGCCATGAATGAACACAAGAGACCACTCATATTGGATTGCAAGAACGTTCGTCATTGAGACCTTGAACTCTACACTACCACACTGACAATGCTTGCATGCCAATCTCGACCGAGGGCGTACATGCTGGCGTTCGTTACCAATGTTTCGTGGTGCAGCCATGCTCTTGAAGTCCGTCACCTTCACGATCACACATGAGCCATGACTACAGGGTACCAAATTATACGTAATGCTGTATATATATATGTTCGCTCTATCCAGCTATTAATATTCAAGGGCCCTTTACCCTTGCTACCCTCTGAAGACCACCTCGTGATGCAGACTATCAGATACGACAAGTGACGAAAAGGTTCGTCAAGACATCCGCCCTGGACCTTTGCACTCCATCCCTGCCTGGGACAATACCATATCACTCCGCTAATGGAAGCCGTGGCTCGTCACTCTCTCTTGCATGAGTGAGCCAGGCCAGAAATGCACAATAGACGCCACGCCATGTTCCCTCCTTTCCCTATACCGTGCCCATGTACTTCCTGCACAGGGCGACGAATCAAAAACAACAATAATGAACCAAAGTCGTAGGTAATTAGTACTTGGCCGAGTAGCGTGCCGCGCCGGGCGAGTAAGGCAAATCGTAGGCGCTGGAGTGACCGTACGGGTCATCGGTGTAGACGGTGTGTCGGCGGTCGTCTTCAGGCAGGAGTTCCTTAACTTCCCAGTTGTTCATTCTTGTGCCGACACTGAATTCGAGATCTTCTCTGGTGATGGAGTCCCAGTACTGTAGAGCCATTGTCAGTCTTCTGTTCTCAACAGTCGCAGGAAAAACGCATTGAATGGTAGTGAACATACCTTGTAGATCATCATAACTGCGAGCAGATTGCAGACAGTAGCAATCAACAGTCCATCGAAGTAGTGGCTGACTGCCTCGCAAATCTTGCTGCTGAAAGCGTACAGGACAACCTGTCCAACAACGAAGAAGAAGATGCCGAAGGCAATATCACCCAGCGGCCAGCGGTCCTGCAGTGTGCGAGTGACAAGCAGGATCTGCATAGCCACGTACACAAAGAGTTGCACTGCGTTCAGCAGGTACAAAACAACGAAGAGTCCGATGGTGTTGGTAGGACCGAGCCCAATGGCACCCTTGAAAGTGGCCAGAGACACGAGGAAGCTGATGGCGAAAGCGACAAGGGAAATGATGCGGAGCATCCAGATGGACAAGGGTGTACCGTCTTCGTAGAGTTGGAAACCGACAAAGCCGTTAATGAGCAAACAGGTGACAAGAGCGCTGCTGAGACCGTTTTGAATGCTGACAAAGTATGGCCATGGTTCACTGCCTGGGGGCACAACACCAGCATCGACAACGAGACTGATAAATGTGAGGAGGACGTATAGGTAGAAGAAAGTCAGAATCTCTTTGCGGCCCACGGCGGTGAACTTCGAGCGAACGTGGAGAATCATAATGACTGTCATGACGAGAGCGATGATGTGGAATGCGGCGGCGGCACCTGCGAAGATGATTGTGTTCGCAAGTTCGATGTTACGGGCATAGCAATCAGGTTCGATGCCGACGCGACCTGAGGCGGAAAGAACGGGACCGACCGATGCGCAGAGAGGCAGAGGTGCGTTCTCGCAGACGCTGGTGAAATCGCCGAAGCCTGACATGATGGGCGATGTGTTGCTGGTCAGCGGCCAGTCGCGCGTTGATACAGAGCGGTTGAGTCGTGGGGCGGCGACCTCTGCGAAGCGATCGTAGGTGCCAGAACGATGGAAGAATAAACTACTTTCGAGCGGGTGTCGAGATAGTCGATACCGGTAGAGTAGCTGACGGCGCCAGGAGCTGAGATCGTCGCGTGAAGTTGTGGTCGTCGAAACTCAATCGGTATCGTCGAGTCCAAGTGTGGCTCAGTAGGTCGAACCGAGCGAAAGTCGTGATCGGAAAGTCGAGGAGAATGAGAAGAGGAGACAGACGGCTTCAATATGAGTCTCCAAGCGAACGTGAGACGGCCTAGGCCAGCGGAAACGAAGGAGAGGGGGAGACGGAGGGCGGTATGTGTGAATGGCGACACCCGAAACGAAACGAAAACCCGTTGCTGTGGAAAGGGGAGAAGATGGCAGACGATGGATGAATGGGGACTGGCCAGGGCGGGCTGAGCCAGGGCGGCGCTAGGGAGAGGGAGAGTGCGCGAGGAGGCTGTACGGCGCAGCACAGGGAGATCAAAGAGTGGGCCGCAAAAAACTCTCCCAAGGGAAGCCAAGGATTACCCTGTACCTGATCTTGGATGGATACGAGACGCTAGTCTATATCGGGATGTGAGATCAATGCTGGTAACCCGGCAACGAATGACAAGATCCCAGTTTCCAAGGCATTTCTTCCGATATCACCACCTTAGTCGCATCGTGTCATTAGTGTGCTTTTACCTGAGTTGCCCGATGAGGCGATGACATCGTTGTATGTGAGAAGTGAGTTGTTCGGGTCTTCACTGTCGCAAAGTCAAAGTAGGTAGCGGCGAATGTCTAAAGAATACGAGGTCTACCTGCCCCTCTTGCGCCAAGCGTGACCGTCGCTATTTATGCATTGACATGAACACGAGGCAGACATTACCACCTCATTCGTACAGAGACGCAATTGTTAGACTTAATCTGTTGTATTCATGTGCTAGGACACTTGACTGACTACCTCTCGAGGGTTCTTGTCATTGCTGACCCTGACTCCAGCGATCTATGTGATGCTCTCTACCTTGTCTCGCCGCTGCGGCAATCATCTTTGCCGGCCTGCGCACCCTGAGAAATGGAAATGCAAGTAATCGAAACGCCAACTCCTTTCGCATGCAACCGAATGCTGGTGGCTCAGGCTCCGTGGCCCAGTAGCCAAATGTCTGAAAATTCTCTCACGCGAGAAAATCTTCTCCAAAGACGAAGAAAAATGAAATGAAATGGAACGCCGTCCCAATACGACCGATGTGTAGCTCAGGTTAGGGCCCTGCAAGATGCTCACAAAGATATCTGAGCCGCATTGTGTAGAGCAAAGATTAACCATACCGGCACGCATGCTTGACGTATGTACTCAGCATGTCTGGATCATGCAGGCATCACCAGATGGTAGTACTCGAAACATGAAAATGCGTTGGTTTCCATACATCGTACCAGTCTCCCCAGTGCATGTTCTTCTAGGACTGGTAAGGAAGACCTTGTGGCATCGTTGGTGGTCGAGATTGCTGCTGCTGCTGCTGCTGCTGCTGTTGTTGCTGTTGAGCATAGCCTTGCTGGAGCTGTTGAGGCTGTTGCTGAGGCTGCGGTTGTTGTGGTCCGAGTTGACTCCTGTGGTATAGGACGTACTCAGGCACCACACCGGTGCGCAAGTCGTTGCGTCGGCCAAGCGGTTGGTAGTGCATCTGTGTGGGTTGAAGTGGGACTGGAAGGTGGTATTGTTCCAGTGAAGCCGACGGAGGCGGATAGAGAAGTGTATTGACATGGCGAATGGGCTTGTACGGGCTGTTACGGTGCTGTAGGTAGATGCTTGGTGAACTCGTGAGCGGCGTGTGCGCCAATGGTGTGTGAACAGCAGAGACTGGCCCGAATGGTTCTGCCATAGGCGAGGAGGCAAATGGTGCCAGACTTCCAGGGCTGTGGCGCTTTGTCGGGGTTCCAAAATGCTGATGAGGTGCAAGTGGTTGTCCTGCGAATGGCCCTCCGTTTGACATTGGTGGCGGGGCGGAAGTTGGAATCGGCGCTGTAGCAGGCTGTGGCACCATCGACGCGGGGGGCGTTTGCTGGTAGACCGTAGCCATAGCCCGCATACCTGCCTGAAGTGGTGGCAGTGACACGTGAGGCTGAGCCGACGCTGGCGCCTGAGCCTGTTGAGGATATGATCCTGTCGGCGTTGCATAAGCACTGGCTGCGTGTGATTGTGGCTGCTGCTGATTAGGATTGTTGGTGACAAGTGTCAGATGCGGCACGGGTAGGCGGGCGGGTTCTGCAGGAGCGCTGTGCTGCCTGGACGGCACTGGATCGTTGGGGATCTGAGCCAAACGCGCCGGCACAGGTCTCTTTGCTGGATGTTCGGCATGGTCGGACTCATGCACTCGCTTACGCGATGAAGGTAACGCCAGTGATGGCTTCCCTGCCAATGGTGATACCATATTCGACTGGTAGGCATTCCATGTGTGGCCTTGGCTCGAGCTTGGAGAGTAGTTCGGTGCAGAGAACATATCCGGAGCGTCAAGATGGGCGTTGGCTGTCGGCGACACCATGGGTGAGCCAGTCATCTTGCCAATGCTTGAAGACATAGCACTCGGTGACGGTGGCAATCGAAGCGCCCTCTCATAGTACTCATGAAAGCACGACAGCTTATCCACCCAGCGATCCCATTCGGCGGCTGATGTAAGAAGGTTGTACCGCATGTTGCTGAGGAATTCGACTTCCATGACATGTATTTCCGAGACCGCAAAGGAGGATACCTCAGCCCAAGTCTTGTTCGTGTAGGTGTTATCATCAAGAACTATCATCACATGTCAGCTGGCTGCTATCTAGTGCATATATGCAGATGTGAACTTACACTTGTTGCCAAGCATCAAGGCAACAGTCAGTAGTCTATACTCGCTGCCCGCCCGACCCTTGATCTGAGGAGTCGACTTCCTGAGCCGATAGATGAAGAGAAGCGCCAGTAAGATGACGTTCTGAGTGACTTGTGTAGTGGATAGGACATTGTAAGCCCATTTCTTGAATTGCTCGTATGGCCTGGCCAATGACGGGAGACGGGGGATTGGTGCATTCGCAGGCCGTAATCGAACAGTCTCTGCCTGATTAAGGTCATCCATAGTCTCGAACCAGAAGAGACAAGTCATCTGAGTCATAATCATTAGCTTCTTACTCTGGGTTTGGTGGTGACTTGACGGGGAGCACTGCGATAGGATACGGAACATACCTGAGCTGCGAAGTCGGAAAGATTGCCGCCATTGGGAGTGATGCAGCGAGGAATCTGTAGACTATGGTATATCAAGCTATCGGCTGGTCCTGCACCATTAACTTTAGGTTTTTGTTGCACGGCTTGCTCGACTTTTGGCGTCAGTGGCCGGCTCGGCTGTGCTGATGCTGCGGCGAACTGCGGTCCTGCCGAAACGTCGGCATACCGCTGCTGGCTGCTTTGTGCTGGTTGCTGCTGAACGTAGCGAGGGTATTGGGCGTTTGGTCCTTCAATCATGGCAGCTTTAGCGCGAGCCGAGTGCGCCATGGATGCGGAATAGGCATTGACGGCGGCGTTCGGGTCGTAGGCCGACGTCATGGCTGGGTGGTAAGTGGTGCTCATCTTGCCGACAGGCGGCGTTTGAAGCCCACTTCCCAAGGCAAACGAAGGTATATGTCCGTAGTCGAACTTAGAGGCCCTCAGGTTGCGCGTGGAAGCAAATGTTTCCTGGCAGCCTGCTCTGCTTGGTGTCGGGTCGAAACGGTGTGGTGTGATGAGCAGAAGGTCATCCGACATTGGAAATTCCGAACGAGGTAATTCGCAGGATAGGTAACCGGATTTGTTCGCAGTGAATGATCGATAGAAAATGCACTAGCATCGAGGTCGGACGAAGCGAGGGCGGCTATTGAGGAGGAAGCTCTCCGCGAGCAATCGCAGATGAGATCTGGTCTTCGGTGAAGTTGCGGGCGTTCGTGACTCGTCTGCAAGCCGTGTTTGACAGACACTTGCTTTTAGCCAGACCTACCGTCAAACAAGATACGCACAGATGCTCAGCAACAACGTTATCCACCAACGTCCAAGCACCAGAGGGCAGGCTCTATGTCACCAAGAGGTGTCGTGATGTGGAGTGGCCGAGTGTCGTGAATTGCAGTCCAGAGCCACTTATAAATAAGCTGACACCTGGCAAGCACTTGGGAAAGAGCACGAGCTCGTCTTGAAAGCGGACGAACCGTTCGGTTCGAATCCAATTTCTTCTGCCGTCGTTGGGGGCTGTAAGATCGGTTCTTCAACAGGTGGCAGCACCCATGGTCAGGCTAACAGCAACGAGACACCAAGAACTCGCTCCTCGAGAGCTTAATCTGGGAATGGCTTGAGCGAGTACAGACCGGCTGCTTTGGGAGCTGAGTCGCCAACGAAAATGCGTTTCGATCGAGGTCGTCGTGGTTGGAGGGACGTTCGTCTTGAGCGGTGCCAGGAAAGTGCTGTCTCTGGAAGTCAGCTTGAGGAACAGCTCAAGAACTGCTAAAGAATAGAGCCGTACAAGCCGCTTGTTGTCCCTGCGTTCAAGAGAGCCGAGTGCTGCGAAGTTCGTTCCTTTACGAGGTAATCGGAAGAACTCTTCGGGGCGATGGGCCAACCAAGGCTTGCCGCATGTAAGGTAAAAGCCGGAGAGAGCAGTTGAGTAGTGTCGAGGGTATGCCTGAGGAAGGGACAAAGATGGCAGCGAGAAGGGAGCAGTCTGTCGAAAAAGACAACTTCCAGCAAGTCGATCAAGAAGAATTGGAGAGGAGAAGAAGCTGTGGTCGGAGGCGAGCAAATAGTCGAGATCGGTAGGAAGTGGAGGATGAGGGACCGGGGTTGAGGGAGGAAGGGTCCCGAATGACGAAAGGAGAAAGAGTCCGGTCCAACAAAAGCATGCAAGACAGGTGAACCGGCTGACAACAAACAGGAGAGTTGATCAAGGAAAGAAATGGAAAAGGAAAGGGAGGACGAGGCGTCGCAAATGCAAATGCAAACACGAGGCCCGTTCCCATGTTGGAGTTGAGACGGACGGTGGATGGAGGAGCTGGACCTTAGTGCAAGTGCTTTAGTGGTGGTGTTGGTGGAGGCCCATAATCCGCACGGTAGCACCTAGCACCGTGACAGAGCAACGGGCGGGCTCAACACTTGCACAGGCGAGGTGTGTCAGTGGATGCCAGTGTGCATGGACTGGGCTGTACCGCAGCGGTCCCGTCTTACGGTGGGTGTGTGGTCAGTGCACCGGATGCTCAGCACCGCTGGTGCAGTGCAGTGCAGTGCAGTGCAGTGCTTATTGCCAGCGAGGGCACTAGCACGGTACGATGCCTCCAATGAGACGGGCGGCACATTCATCTCCTCCCTTGAAGCCTGCTTGATTCAGACGGTTCCCAACAGTGGTGATGCATCTGATGGGGTGCGATGCGAGACTTAGAGACAACTTGAACCTTGACTGTCCAAGATTACATCGCCTCGAGCCAATGAGCCAAGGTCACTAAAAGTAGGTTAGGTTGTAGTCGCGGTACTGTAGCAGCAAAGGATTCGTGATGATGACCAGCGGCTACTATACTTGGGCCATTAGTGGCTTTTCTTAGTACCCTCAGCTATTGACCACCTCACTGCTATTGATTCTTCGACTCCAATCCGACGAGGCTTGCCTGTTTTGTCGCTCATGATCCTCGCAAGCCAAGGCCCAGACTTCAGTAGTACTGCCTGTACTTTGTACGGGATCGTCAGAGGCGTGCGTATGTTTTACGAGGCGAGATGACACAGGCAGCAGGAGGGGCACATCTCATTCACGAGCCCGCATGGAGGCACTTGCTTTAATAAACCCCCATTCTTCCGATCCATGACCTTGAGCCTGATCAGAATCAAACAACAACCTTGCTCATCAATCCCCTCAAAACCTCCAGCAAACACACCATCATCGCCGCCGACGCCCACCTGAGCCCAAGCCCACCATGCCATGCTCGCGCGCACTTTAACATTGCATTCGTTGCGTTGGATGAGGGACACCGCCGTCCTCTTTTAGATCGAGAGCCCGGAGTCTTGGAAAATTCCCTGCACATCACCTTACCTGAACCTTTCAAACTCGACTCGTCGTTAATTAGCTCCGAGCATCACACCCCCGGTCCCGCCACACAAGACAAGACACCCTTGGTTTTTTCCAGCGCTCAACATGGCTTAGAGCCACTTTCTCACCTGTCCTTTTCGGCCTTGCTTGGCCCTTGGATGCATGCACTGCGAGCTTGAATCATGATGTGTGAAAGTGGCCTGGAACAAAGTCAACAAGATCCACGGCGGAAAGCACAATTTACGAAATGATATCTCTGGAGGCACAAGGAACGCTAAGTGTCGGCCTGCATCACCACGGATCACTTAGCACAACGCAAGCCACTGCATTCTCGAGAAAGACAATCACTTCCTCCCTTTGAACACAGCCAGCCCGGCCGCCTTACCACCACACGACCCTGTCACCATGAATGGACCCATGCCCCTCCCTAACGTATCCCACCCTTCAGCCCATGTACCTGTATCAATCGTCAGCCAGCAATTACAAGCAAAGACCCATCAACCAAGTTGAGACTACAACTACAATGCCAATGATCACCATCCCACTCACACCCATCGCCCGTATGCGCACACACACGCAACACATTTTCAGACATCTTCGTGGCCCGTCAAATCCAACAGCCAACAGGCACCACCAACCACAGTGCAGACCTCCCTACCCTTTCATCACGAGGGTCCCCATACGCACAGGCTAGCGCCATGCCCCCTCCTCTGCCTGACTACCCGAACCGACCCCATGCCCATCGCGGCCTTGGAGGCGTCGGCGGCGTCCCCTAGTAAAGTACAATTAGTCGCCAAATGCCCGCCGGGAGCCTTTGACGAAGAACGGTGAGACACCCCCTGCAAGGTTTCGCCGTTCGCCGTCGTACTGCCCGGGCCCCGTCCCGTTGTCCTTGTGTGTCAGTGTCCGTCGCCTCCCAGCAGCGATTCCCGCACAGCATCCTGCATTGTTGCGCCAGGATTCCCATCTGTGTCAGAAGGAAATGAAATGCTTCGGTCGCCCGTGTTTCCTGTCGGTCAGGCGATCATGCTGGGCATCTTCCAAGACGCCCACCACGTCGGATCCCCCAACAACGCAGAAGTCGAATGCATTCCAGCTGACAAGGCCTGGCCAACTCCGTTACGGCAAGGGGCGAAATCCTCGTCAGTTTCGTTACGACGATGAGCCACGCCGCTGCGTGGTCTTGCATCCATCCCGATGCCTGTGCATATCCACTGTTGCTGCAAGCCCAGCGATCATCTTTTTCCTGTCCATTTGATAGTGGTAGCGTCCCGTCATGGTCCACTGGATTAAATGAATAGCGCGGCACCCAGGGAACCGGTCTCGACACTTCGTCCGCACTCATTGACATGTTCCGTCTCTGGCTGGAGCTACAAGAATGGTTTCAATCGTGTGGTGCCCAGCCTCTACTTCTGCTGAGATCCATGCGCTATTTGCATGCTCCATCACTACCACGACGGCGCTGCAGAGTGTCTCCGCAGAGATCCGAGGTTCGTTGTCCAGTATGAGTGAGACGTTCAAACGCCTCCGTGCTTGATTGCACGCGCAAAACAAGCCCCCGACTTGAGCTGTTTGCCTGCAAGTACTGCCTACCTTAGCAAGACGTGAATTCTGCTCTCGCTTGTATACGTGGGCAACAAGACTGCGAGCGGCGCGCAACCTGGGATTTCTGCGGCTGTCCGTACTATCGTGTTGCTCTCCCTGCGCTGGATGAGGCTCAAGCCTTGGCTTTGTGAGGTAGTTTGAGAAGCCGAGTCTGCTTATCGCTTCACGCCAGCAGAAGCTTCCGGCATCTGTAGCATTTCCTCAAGTTTGCAACGGGCCTCGCATCTCGGATAAAGCTGTGTGAATGACATGCGGCAAGTGTAGCCTCACACAAACCCCTTGACCTTCATTCAAGTTGCAACGCCGCAAACGCAGTGTCTGACCTACCATTGGCCCGACGCTGGATTCAGGACCCTCGTAGGGAATGGTCTCGTTGCAACCCTGCAGCCGAGACATCATGAGCGCCATGCTTTCCCTCTCGGGCACATGCTTGGAAAGTATCCCGCGTCTCGCCATCTGCAGCGTCCTCAGCTGAAAATTTAAGCCAGTCTTGCATTCCTCATCAACAACCGGAAATTGCCTGGCTCACGCTATATGAGCAATCCCAGAACGCTCCAAGCAGCTTCCTACTGAAGCTTTGGCACCAGCCGTGCGGCCCTGGTTAGCGGGGTTTGCGTGAAGGACATTATGCCCAGCCGGGCAGGGATTTGTGAGCTACCACGTCCGACGCCCTGAACCTCTAGTATTATTAGCCCCAACTGGTGTCATACATTCCGACTCGTTCCTTGGTTCCACCACTTGATGGCGGGCAAGATGTCTTCGAGACAACTCTGACACCATATCACGGCGATCGGGTGCTCAGCTTGCCGCTATATATGAGCCGTCTTGATGTCCAACGAAGTTGCCGAGACGAGCTGGCACGAAAGGTGCCCATTGTGAATGGCCCAAATAGCTATCTCGTTCTGGCTGCGAGGAGGCCAAAGATCCTAGCTCGCGACAGGTGCGACAGAAGGGTGAGCAGGGCGGTCAGACGGAGTGCACATGCTGTGCCTGGGTGTCATCCGGACGTTGTCTCGATTCTATCCGTAATTCTTGCTGTGCAGCAAGGCCAACAGCGAACCATCCCACGGTCAGTCAAGGTCGAACGTAGTACAGAAAGAATGCTGCAGCGGCCATGAGATATCCTTTGAAGCCATGAGCTATCAAGCCAGGCAGAGGATTTGTCTAATCATGTCTGATGCTTGCACTACATCGATGATGCAGAAGTAGGATCGACCTCATTGTGATGTGGCGCCAATGCCTGCGATTTGATTTAGCCTGCGTCAGATAGGCACGAATGGCTTAGTCCAAGCTCCATTGGACCCGGTCACTGATCCCCACGTCGCCGCTTTGGGTTCGGGCAATCGACACGGTTGCAACTGGTTCGAGAAGATACTGTGAGTTCTTGTAAATCGGTCAAATCTTGAACAACAATCTTGAGCCAGCGGAGGATCCATTGGCATCGGTTCCAGCGCCATGTAGAACCAAACCTGTCACCGACATTATTGCTGCATTTCTATTGCGATGTGTAGCAGCGACACAGAGCTTGTCAGTCACTTCCGGCATCGTGATGCCCAGGGCGACTAAGGCGTTCACCCTTAGAATAGCAGTCTCGCCATCGGCCACTCATGAAGCTCCATTAAACTGAATCGTGCAAGTGCTCAATTTGCTGGGCACAGCGTCTTATGTCCTCAACAGCCGCACGCACAGTCAATTGCTGTATCACCTGACGCCACTGAGGAGCGTAAACGTTCAGGCGGGGCTATCACGATTTGCTAGCGAGCCGAGTTCTTCGCCGGTCGCCTCTGTCCGGAGTCGTGAACGAACACATCTCTCCCGGGTGTTCCACGGTGTGGCAGTGACTGAGCGAATGTTAGCATCGTAAGCAATAGTATTGCAGCAGGCCGGTAACAAGCTTGACGAAAGACGTGGATCAGCGGTAAGGTAAGGTTATGAGCGGATATCTCGTGACTGACACCCCAGACGGCCAAAAGTCTGTCCACTGGTTCTTGAGGCTGTAACCTTGCCGCGAACTTCTTGCAAGCTTGGCGCCCAAATA